>JAFVLL020015114.1:0-20334 GCA_021397915.2 Tor tambroides | reverse complement strand
TTTTTTTTGAGTGTAATTGTATATCAAAAAAAAAAAATGTGGGGTGGGATTTGGTTCGATTTAACAGTTGTTGATTGGATTTTGAGATGTGGGTGTTGCGCTAAAAAATAAATGCATGCATGCATGCAGTTGATTGAGGAGAGGCAGGGTTTCAGCCAACTAAATGAATGGAGAAATCTAGAATCCACACCAGAGAGAGGTCTGTTGTTTAAAAACAAATTTTATTAAAAATAAAAAAAACACATGCAATAATGAATCGTTCACAGTAAGATCAGTAACATGCAGTTAAAAAATAGGGAGAATTTTCATTTCATGCCCACTTTAAGACATGCCCTTGTAGGAAAGTTTTTCCTCGTCGAAGCAGAGACCAGGAGACGTTGGGATATATTTCAAGCAGAAGTTACTCTTTATTGAGAACTCGCTGTGCGTCGCTGCAGTCATCCAAGTCTGACTATAGCTCAGCACAGTAGAGTTTATACCTTTCAAGGGGGAGGGATACATAGAGGTGGAATCAATCTAAACAGCATGCAAATGCAGTACAGGAATCAGCCCATTAACAGAATTTCCCCAGCCCTGACCTCATCAGCGTAACAGTGTCATTCAAATGCATAGGTGCTAATCCAGTCAGCCTGACAGTATAGCCCATACCTTTACATTATCATAGAGACAAAGGCACAGCTGTGCCTTGAGCTTAGCATTCACCTTTAAATTGGGACCCTGCCCAATGAAGTGCATAAAGACAAAAGGTTAATGTCTCAGACACCTGGGCTGCCTGACTTGATCTTCTTAGAATGTCATCATCTTTACCTTAAAATGTAAAACACAATGTACCTAACTTTTTCAGTTTATATACTATTACATTGGAACCTAGATTTATCATTTTATAAATTTGTAATCCAACACCCTTTACTGTTTGCATTATTCAAAGGAAATAAATCATTATTAAATAAATGCACAAATATCAGTAAATATTAATATACTTTATGTATTTATAATAATGCATTAATACATTGTGTGTTAATATTATGTAATTATACTAATATTATATATTATGTTGATTTTTTTATTCATTGTTTTATTTAATGGTGGTTTATTCATTAACATTATTAAATGTAATAACTTTTATTAATATTACTATCATTAATTTCATGCAAATATTCAAACATTCTCTTTAGAAATATTCTCTTTAGAACACAAGCTTGATAGATTAATGAACCCTAATGCATAAATCAAGTTGTGTAAAAGTAATGCAGTATCCTGGTGTATTCAGTTAGGCTTATCTAATGGTATAGCAGAAGTGACAGCAATTGTGTCATCTATTGTTTTTGTTTTGGCTACTTCCCACTTTTTTTCCCTAGACTTGAATTTGTAACGTGTCGTAATAGTGACTGCCTAACTGTGGAGTAGAGGTTTACCAGGAGCACTTGAAGACAGCAGTAGCTCAGTTTCAAATGGTAAATCGCGGCACTGGAGTGGGTTGCCAGACTTGCCACATGTGGAATTTTCTGGAGGTCCTCAAGAATCTAATATTGGGTTCTCTGAAGTGCTCTTCTTACTGCAAAGTTATATCAGCCTCATTCAACCCTAATGGAGGCTAATGCCATGAATAAAACACAAGCGTACAGCAGAAGGCATTCGAGAGCGAACCGCGGGATAGTTAATGCATTATTTTAGCCCGAATGGGGACAGATTATTCAAACTGAATGCTGAAAATAGACTGACGCTGTCTTTCAAATGCTATTTTGGAAAGCAGATCCATTTCTGTGCAAGAATTGTCATGCCGAAGAACCGGCAAATGATATAATTGCCTCTCCTTGAGTTCAAGACCCAAGTAGGGCTCTTACAGCTCATCAAGTGAAAATGGCACATCCTTCTGTTCCTTTCTGCATGTCTTGTGGGAACTTCTCCATCTTTTCTCAGTACTAAGTTTGTTGCTGTTTCTGCTGTCATAGATGATTAGCATCATGCTAACTAGATTTGTTTGCAAGGAAGAAACAAGGTGTGCGAGCTGACAAAAAGATGACTGGCTTTTATTTTTGCAGCTTTAAATCTACACTTGACACTATTGTAAAATGAAAAAGTGCTTTGAGCTTCTATGGGAAAATATACAGTCTTTTGTTAAAAAAACCCTACCATTTTTGACAGCAGAAAGTCTCGCACGTCTGCCAAACAGCCGGTTTGTGAATGAGGCTCATTTTTCAGTCCAACAATAGCTTAACACACTCACACTTACTGTGAAACGTCTTTTCCACAGGTGACAAGGTGGAGACATTCCCTGTCCTGGAGATCGCCCAGAACGAGATGGTGGACACCAACGGTGCTGGAGATGCCTTTGTTGGAGGTACTGTGGCACTAAGCTATAAAGATGTACTTCCAAAGTACATCTTTAATAACTTCAATACTTTAAGCAATAGTTCACCTAAAAATAAAAATTGTTGTTGCAAGCCTGTGTAACTTTTCTTTTTCCTGCAAAACTGATAACGATGATTATGATTTCAACTGTTTTTGTCAATACAATGGAAGTCAGTGGTGTCCAGAACAACATTTGGACCCCATTGACTTCCATTGACTGTATGTACTAAAAAGCACTGAGACATTTTTCAAAATATCATCTTTTGTGTTCGATAAATTCTGTAGTAATATTATTATGATTATTATTATTATTAATGTTTAAATATTACAAGTATTCATAGCCTAATCTAATAGATTAATTAACCCAATAATTCATTATTAAATTACAGAAGAATATAATTCTGGTCATCATACAAACTGATTGAATTATAATAACAAATGGATTATGAAATTTTCATACAAATATTCAAACATTATTTTAATGGATTAAGCCTCTCTAGAACACAAGATCTGATAACCTACTAAACTAATTAACCTGATATTTAATGCGTAAATCACAGAAAAAGAAACTCTAGTCAGCATGCAAATGAATTGAAATGTTGAAACTGGTGTCCTAAGCCGCTTTTCCACCGAAATTACCTGGAATAATTTGTCCCAGGAACTTTTTTTTTTTTTTTTTACCCCCGACCTGTTGATGTCTGAGTTTCCATTGCGGTCTAAAGTACCGAGAAGAATAGGCAAATAGTCTGGTGACGTAGGTCTGCGCGGATTTCTCAATACCAAGTACGCAAATTTTGGTAATTCTGCAAAGAGCAGCGTCATTGATAAAATCAGTCAGCTCGCCTCGGCTACTGCAGTTTTCCTCACTGTATTTACAATAAGATGAAATATATCAAACACCACTGCCTCTTTCGTTTTCATTCAAACATATTAATAGCCGTGGAAATGTAGTTCAGGGAATGTACATTACAATGAAACTAAATATTATATCAAACAACATTGCCTCTTTTCATTTTAACATATTAATAGATTAATGAAATAATAGAATAAAGACCAAAGATTACCTGTTAGATTTACCAAAAGCGAATTATATCTCATGTTTACCCACTACAGAGACATCAGAGCCAGCGGCAAATGTCAGAAGGACTAGCCGAGGTGAGGCGGCTCTCATCGGGAAACATGAGCACTGAGCGCCCGGTGATCGCGTGGAGCTCACGTCTCCGAAATCGGCAAAGTGCCTATTTGAAAATGTGCTGTCTTTATAAACAAACCGCAGATTTGAGTTTTAAACAACTACATTCTCGCCTGAAACACATTTGAAACTACATTTCATGACACAATAACAGTAATGTTTTAAATTATGTGAATAGGGTGGTTGAAGTGCTGTGTGAACTCAACCAATCAGCATGTTCAGCGCCCAAGTCCCACCCCCGAAAGTTCCGGACCTTTGAAAAAGTACTACCTCATGAGCAGGGACTTTCTGAGGGGCAAATTTGTACCTGGAACTTTATTTAGATCCTGGTTCCTGCTGTGGAAACACACCGAGTACCGGCCCAAAGTCCCTGCGGTGGAAACGGGGCTCTAGACACAGATTAGTTTTTGACGCAAGTATGTTTAAAGAAAAGATCACTCTAAATATTCAAACATTTATTACAAATATTTTAGTCTCTCTAGAACACAAGGTATAATAACCTAATAGATTAATTAACCCAATAATTAATGTGTAAATCGCAGAAGAAATAAATCAGAGTCAGCACACAAATGGGTTGTATTGTTGAAACAGGTGTCCTAGACTCAGACCGGTCCTAGACGAAAGTATGTTCAATGGAAAATCACTATTGACAGGACAATTTAATCCAGGATTAGGTTTGATCTGTAACCTCTGGGAAACCGAACCGTGATGCAAGAGCTCTGACACGCAATGCTTATTTATTTCCTGCACAGCTGCTCTGGAATGACAATTTGTAGATGAATTGTAGTTATACTTCATTCATTTGGCTTAGTTTAGTCACATGAATCCGCCAATGTACTATTGTACTATTTAACCTCAAATAACACAGTAACTGGGAAATGGATCACTTTCATGATGGATTATGGCGTTTCCAGACTCCCCACAGCCGTTATCTTTAATCTGCGGGTTTCGCTAATAACCGCGCGTTTAGATAGCTGCTGCGTGTCTACTCCAATCTGAACTGTGAAGCCATCCATCAAAAGCGTAAATCACAACGCTGTTTGGCTCCCCATGAAAAACAGAAATATCGATGTTGATCACGGCGTTCGCGCGGGTCTTTCGGGTCCGCGTAATTTATCTTCATACGACGCCTCTTCCGCGGCCCTCTGCTTTTCAAAGGCCACGAGCCTGATTTGCTAACATGTCTTCCTGTAGCTCTTCCAGGACAACCTTGCGACTAATAGAGCTGTGAGCGTGTTTGCTCAAACGTCGTATTGATTTTTTTAACTCCTTTATCCGTTCCAACAAGAGGTTGGAGGCCAGCGCTCTGCCGTGTTGGAAAATGAATTTGCCAGCTGTTTTTCAATGCGCTCCGGCGCTGCTGCAGAGAGCAGAGATCTAGGTGGGAGGGTTCAGAGCCTGGGGGCAGCTGGAGGATTTCTGTATCGCACATGACTAAAGGGGGCCTTTTGCATCACCTTTCCCCCTTAAGCCTGATTTCCTTAATTTTTTTAAAAGAAAGTACATGCAACAAAATCGATACCCAACTACTTTTCTGAGCTAACATTCGCCAGCATATGTTTGTGTTTACGCGCTCGGATGTGTGTGCATGTGTGCGTTCATTAAACATATGTTTGCACATGCTTTCTGTCTGTCCAATCTTTCGCAAGCGGCGGATCTGATTTGTCTTTTTTTTTCTTTTTTCTTTTCAATGTCTGTTTGCATGTGTGTGCAGGTTTCCTGTCTCAGCTGGTACAGGATAAGACCTTTGAGCAGTGCATCCGCGCTGGACACTACGCTGCTAACGTCATTATTCGCCACGCGGGCTGCACATTCCCAGAAAAGCCAGACTTCCACTGATGGGCCGCTGAGAGACCGGAAGATGCAGCTGCCCGAGTGTTTTATAGGACTAATGTCTTTTTTTAATTGACTTTTTATCTTCTGTTCCTCTTTCCTCTCTTGTTCACTGCCTGCCTTCTGCTGTGCCTCTGTTTTCTCTGATTCACAGCCTAATGCGATCACAGAGACATATTTCACATTAAAAACTGTTTACAAAAGAGGAATTTCTGTTGGAAATATTGAATTGTTTTTACTAAAGCCATTTTAGAATCATGATTAAGAGTGATGATCATAACCAGCATCTTTCCAGATCTAGTGTTTGCTAACAAAATTATTTTAGTTGTAATTAGCTGTAAAAACTGAAGCCGGTATTACAAACATGCAGAAGCCAGGTATTGAAATCAAAGGCTCGTTTTATGTCAAAGAAATTTTGTTGGTCAGTCGTCTTGTTGTAAACCAAATGTATTTGTGGGAAACACTTAAATGTGTCACAAACTGCCAAAATAAACAAAAAAGACTGTATTACTGCTATCACTTGTATTCTCTTTCTAACCTTATAGTGATGAATGGATGTTTATTACTTGAAATATGTTTATATTTTGCTTAATCTGTGTTTTTGTTCAACAGAGAACCTGAATTCCACTTTTGGCCTATTTTACTCTCTCAACTTCTGTGTTCTATTGGATGCTTAGAAAGCCTCCAGCTTCTACCTGTCCTCTTGATGACAGTGGCAGGTCTGCATTGGATCATCTCTGTGATATGGGGTGAGGAGTAGCTATTTGTGAACATCATTAGAGAGACTGAAGGTACAGCTGACCCTTTGTCCCGGTGTGTGACAGCAATCATAGCAGATTCAGTTTCTGTCACTGACAAACCTGTTCATGCCCCGGCATCACCGAGCACATGGTTTTAAACAACCCACAAGTCCATGCGAAATCCTTAATGACAGCAAAGGACAAAGTCCTTGAGCACTGTTTCACATTTTCAGCTCTCACACACACAGTCGCGCTTGTGTTTTTTTTCTGCTATAACCTCACGCTGTGTTTTACAATGATGCTGGGTGTTTTTAAGACCTGCGAAAGTTGCCTGTGAGGTTTATAAAACATAAGTTGATTCACAGGTGTGTTGCTGTTGGACAACATTTCAGTCAATGGGTATAGAAGACATTATGGAAGAACAAAGTTAGTCACAACACTTCAGATATAGTGGAAATTTTGATTTCTCTTTATATTAGGTGTCTTCAACTATATACAGTACAGAAAGATTGATTATGTACTTGAGGTGAGATATGGCTAAGTTTAGGGATAGGTTTAATGGTATGGGTAGATTTGAGGGCCGGTTGTATTTTATAAATAAATTTGACTTGACTTTTAAGGGGTAGGTTGAGGTCAACAGTGTAATTACAGATGTATTAACAGAAATAAATTACAACTAATTACATGCAGGTATGATTTAAATACAAGTACAGTCTAAATATATGGATCTACACAATAAGTCCATTGTATCAAATGGTTTATTTAAATGTTAGTACATAGTAGTTAAAGTCACTTAATATAAGGTGGGTTAGACACACATTTTGGTTTGGTTTAGGATTACTTGTAATTATGCATAGTTAATTGTTATTATATTGGTAAGTACATGCAAGGTGTAACAAGGACACCTTAAAATAAAGTGTTACCAAACGTTTTCAATACACAACTTGATATAAATGTTATCTCATTAAAAATGCCAAACTGTATCAAGTTGGAAAGCAACAGGAACAGTTTATTTAAAACAATGAATCAGACCAGCTACTGTGTGACTTCATTTAAAGTTTATTCATTTCATAATGATTGATGCTTAATATGCTTAGAGCTATTTGATTTGGTTTGGTCCACTATAGCAAATATTGTTATATTTATAATATCATAAAGAAGAAAACCATCTAGTCAGCAATCCAGGAAATGTTTGTCTTTGCTTAGTTGGAACATTCAACGCCAGTTGTATTTTTGTAGTTTGAAAAATGGCACAGTATCGGGAAGGTCGTCAGTTTGAGCTAATCTACTTACCCTAGTGCTATTATACCCTTGTGCTGGGCATTTATCCTGCCTCTGTCTGCATGTGAATATGAATGTGCCAGTGGTTGAAATATGCAAACATGAATAATTCCAATGTATCTGCGTAAACTGTAAACAAATGTACCTTGCCTTTTGGCATACAAATAAGTAACACTGACTTGCAATAGCCACACACATTACAGTGCTACCAAAAAATGGTCTCTGGCTGAAAATAACACCAGTTACACCTGAGAATTGACAGGTATTGTTATGATCCAATGCAGATGATCAAAAACAACAATACCTAGTTGTAACTTTAAAATAACAGCACAGTAACAATCTAAAACGTCAAAACTATAAAGTGGATCCAACTGAAGGCAGTGTAATTACATATAACACAATATTTAGTGGTGTGCTAGTACATCACACCCAGACCAGCTGCTGTAAGCAGCTCAACCCAGTGTTTCAAAAAAGACAACTGAAGACAACCCTTTGATGTCAAATCATATTGGCTTTGCTGGAAGCCAATATGAAGGCTTTTGCCAAACTGTAACCACATCCTGCATGGCTCAAGTTTTTTTTAGAGTGCAATTTGTTTTCCTTTCAGGCACGGTAAAAAGTAACACGTCCATGGTTTACACCAAATTTTCACCGCAGGGCGAAGCCATGGGCTTTCAGGTGTGTTTGCAAACTGTCAGGGGGGGGTTTGTTGCAAATTTTTTTATGGAATGGTTTAGATTTACTCCGGTTATGTTGTTCTAACTGTGGTGAAGCACATTTCACTGCATTTAATTGATGTTGGTATTTATATTGCAAACAAACATCAATTAAATTCGCAACACCTTCTCAGCAATTATAAAGCCATGTATAATTAAACAGTGTGAAACTTTTATTATAATTATGCTATATGCGCGTATTCATAATAAACTGATTTGTGCTGGGTGATATTAAAAGTTTCACCTTCCTCCTCAGAAACATTGTAGCCTATATCAGACAGACAGCATCTTGTCTTTTTCCCCAAATCATAATTGCATACGGCTATTGGCTTGGAGCCGATTTTGTATGCATACATTCGTATCCCAATAAGCGATATTAAAAGTTTCCTTTTCCTCTTCACAGACTGGGCACATTATGTCTCCTCTCTTTCCCACCCATGCCATGTAGTCTGAAACAATGTACATTGTTTCCCAATGAGCGATGTGATGTCACATAGCGGTTACAGCGAGTTAGTCCTCCTCTGTGGCTGATGGAGTGCCGAAAGGGGAGGGTACTACTTTGTCACAGACTCCTATGTAGATTAACCTTTCAATTAGTTGTTATCAGGTTCCCTCTGCCTACGCGTGCGTTCATCTTCCGAATCAAACAGGACCCCGTTGGATTTATCAGGCTACTTTACGAATATATCATCAGCTTCGCAAGTAAGCGTGTTTTTATTGCTTATACGAGGAGCGTGGAGAGATCGCGCGAGGAACTTAAAGGTAAATGTTCGCTTTGCCAGCGTTGTCGGGCATTTATCTCGGCGGTGTCTTGAGTGGCTCGTTATCGGTGGCATGTTTTAATCGTTCAAGTTTAAGTTGTCGTGAGTAATGTAACTTGACGCGAGCGGAGAAATTAATTCGGGCTATTAAGGTTATTGGGTTACGCGAACCGCGCAAGTATCGCAAGCTACTGCTTGACCCGCATAAATGGAATTTTCCAGATGCTATCTGTTCTCAGTTGCTTGATCTTGAAATATGAGTGCGTTTTGCATGCTTTAGACAGAAGCGCGTAAACAAACGGCAGTCATCATCGCTGCTTTTTAGTGTTTCGGAATAACGGGAGAAATATATGCCATCATCCGTTTAGGCATTCGCAGGATTTATAAATGTTGCCTATTTGCGTGCACACTACCTTCGTGAGGATGTACGTTACGTGTGCTCGATAGTTCGTGGCCTCCCGTGTCTTTTGTAAAGTGCAAACTAATTATAATATTAGATTACAGTGCACACAGCACGGGGAATGCCAGGGATAACTCGAGCTCTTGGACTAATTATTCACCATTACATTATTCTCCAAAAAGTGTGACTAGGTCGATCTGCTCATATTGCAGTGTTGTGCGATGCTCATAAGGGGGAGCCTTCTTAAAGGTATAGAGCGAGTTTCGGCTGATCTTACATTAAAGAGCCATCAAGTAGTTTTAAACTCATATTACAAGATGATAAAATATCCCCGCCATCCCTGTTAACTGTACTTCTAATGCGGATAGAATAGCAGGTATCGCATTCCATACGCAGTATGGACTAAAGAGCAGTTGACACCTTAAAGGGATAGTTTTGACTAAAAATGAAAATAGTCATTTACTCCTCGCGTTGTAATAATCCCATATGACTAAAAATTAGATATGAAGATTGACAGCCTTCAATTACTTATCACTTTTATTGGATGTCAAAAAAACAAAACACTGAAGGTAAATAATGATTGAGGCTGTCAGTTCCTCACTTTCTACTTAATGTCTCATTTTGTGCTCCACCGAAGAAAAAAAAGTCATAGAGGTTTGGAAAAACATGAGAGCGAGTAAATGATGACAGAATGTTCAGCGGTGTTGAACTTTCCCTTTAAGAGGCGGGTCAAGTGATTATTGACAGATTATGAAGCCAACCGATTCCTCGAGAGGCCGAACTGTTTCCTTGTGATTGACACTTTGGTTATCAAACCAGGGATAAGTATTTGCCCTTTCTAACCAATATTAAAGTTTCTTGGGCGGGACCGTCTTTGTGAAGGTAAGGTTTAATGAGACTCCATTGGGTTGTAATCAGTGTCATGTCGGATTCATGTAAACTACAACATTGTAACAAAATGGCGTCTGTTTAGTAACGCGACCGGGCAAAGCGGCGAAGTCACCTGACCTGTCCACCGTATTAAAGCGTCCAGAAAACAAGGTTTGCGAGACAGTAGGTTAATTGACGTGTTGACTTTGTCATCATAAATTATAGATAGTCATCTGTCGGAAGTAGTCATAAAGCATAACCTAATTTAGCCAGCTTTAGCTTAGCGTGCTAGACTTGAGCTCCGGGGCTGTTTAGAAAGCCGATGCTGGAGATAAGAAGCCGAATGCTTTTGAGATTCGCCTGACTTTAGCTCACTATCTCGGCTTTAATCAGAGGACTCGAGCTGAAGTAAGAATGTCAGTACGCGTTTGTGATACTGTGTTTGGTTTTAGCTGTCAACATTTGAGATGATGATGCTAGACTCTTAATGTGAAATGTCACGGCCAAGTCGTAGTTTGTGACCAAAGCTGGAAGAGTGTAGACGAGATTTAAAATAGATGAAATAAGTGTCAGATCTTGAACAACACTGTATGTTGTGTGTTTAAGTTTGAGTTGAACAACCAAAACGAGTGAGTGTCAGCTAAGTAAGACTTTGTTTTACCATCGGTTGTCTTGTTTTTATATGTGCTGCTAACACTCTGTTTGTGCTGTCATGCCTCTCCAGTTAAACTCGAGTTATTTAGTGGTTGTTTTGCTGGCTAACCGAGTTGCGTCGTTCAATTATTTACCGTAGCTTTTCTTGGATCTGTTTAGGCCAGATCTAATGTCTCAGAGGAATGGGTCAAGTGTTCCCCTCAGTATGTGTGCGAGGCTTTTTATATAACAATATTATGGCAGATAAGTTGTGGTTGAGTTTACACGGCTGCTGCGAGCGGAGGAATTCTTGAGAAATTGTTCACTGCATGTCACCTGCTGGCTGCTCGCAGCACTGTTCTTCCCCTGCTTATGCTGTTTGGGTTTTTACACTATCATAAGCCAATGAGCTTAATAAAATGTTATGTTATCTATGGTGTACTATGTTTTAGCTTGTAGCTGAATGTAAAAAAAAAAAAAAAAAAAAATGCGAGCCATATATATATATATATATATATATATATATATATATATATATTAGTTGTGGTGTTTTGGAGTGAATGAATGTCTCAATATAGTGAGCTCCCTAGCTAGACTGCATATATGGGCATCATAAACACGTGCAGCATTTTTGCTGTCTAGGTAGGCAGGCAGACATGTTTTGAGTACCATCTATAATTCTCAGAAAGTGGCTCGCATTTTATCAAAATGTGAATTAACATGTTCATCTTAATCTCATGGTTATACTGGTCTGTCTGGTTTGGACTGGTGATTTTTCCTTTTATGGAAAGTGTGCACCTAACACCTGAAGTCACATGTTCTATTTCAAATGGAAAAACGGCTGGGAATATATATATATATATATATAAGGGCACTGTATTGTTTAACTAAGCCAATTTAATCATACACATGTAAATATATAGCCTACATGCATATGTCTGTATCAGATGGATAGTAATAGTATATACTAAACGATTTTGTGTGTACACACATACATACATACATACACACACACATACATACATGGGGTTAGTTTAACAATGTTTATATAATAATGTTGTTTTTTCACAAATTTTTTGAAAACTCTCACTTTTAGACCTATTTTACATTGTACTTGTGTAAAATAGCATGACTAATGTAGAAGTATGACTAATGTAAACGAGTGGTAGCGTTGGTTAGCCTAACCCCCTGGATCAGGTTGCCATGCCCATGTAACTAGCTCTGGAGAGAGTGTTTGTTTTGTTGCACAGTAACATGTATTTTTCTGTTTTTCTCCTCTTCACACCCACAGGTGTAACACGAAAGGATTTTTCAGCAAGTCCTCTGACTTTGGATTTACAACCACAAGGGATTTTTTTCTTTCTGACAAAGGGGAAAAGAAATGAATAGCCAGTCTGATCTTTGAGGAATTACATCAGTCCCATATCCTGTTTGGCATAATGTACTAATGGCTGGCTTTTGTTTGGGGATGCGTATTGTTTGCTCTTAAAAGAAAAGGAATGTATTCATGGATCACACCTTAATGAAACAACTTATTTCACCATGGTGAAACTGGCCAATCCCCTGTACACAGAGTGGATTCTTGAGGCTATCCAGAAGATCAAAAGGCAGAAGCAGCGGCCTTCGGAGGAGCGGATTTGCCATGCCGTCTCAACCTCACATGGACTAGACAAGGGCGTCGTACTCCAGCAGCTGGAGCTCTCTGTGAAGGATGGATCCATCCTTAAGGTTACCAGCAAAGGGTGCGCTTCATACAAAGACCCGGATAACCCAGGAAGGATTGGGCCTTTCAAGCTGGGAGGCTCTGGCCCGGTCTCGCTTGGATCTGTGATACCTGCTGGAGATCTGCGTCATGTGGATTGGAATAAAATCCTTAGGAGGGCTATCGAAGGTCTGGGCGTCCCAGCTGGCTCCTCTCTAAGGAACATCGAGAGATTCCTTAGAAGCCAGGGCGACCTGGTGAATGTTGTGGCGAACCCCAGGTTTCAGCAGAGGCTGAGGCTTGCTGCTAAGCGGGCGGTTAACAACGGGCGGCTGCTCAAGGATGGGCCGCTCTACAGGATGAACAGTGGTGGGCTGGGAGGCAAAGCTTGCTTCAGGAGCGTGGGGGTCTTTGGTGTCGACCTCCCACCTGTGACACTACTCCCTCATGAAAGAGACCAGGTACGTCTAGTACTTTGTGCATCCGTACAGGCTCTGTGTGCTTGTCTGAAAAGCTGTGAATATAAAAACTTGTTTTGTTGTTTCTGCAAATGCAAAGTCTCACAAGTTCTTTAAAGCCAAGGCTTTACCTAGGAACGACCTTGGGAACTTGCGGTCATTTGGGAACCTCTTCATTCAGTACCAAGCAGATTTGTGCCGTTTTCATCCAGACAGTTAAGCTTGTTAGCGTGGACTGTTGTTATGAGACCTCAGCAGAGTTTCAAAATCTAGTGTACACAACAAGTGTCAGGAATAGAAATACTCCTTCCAGAAATACTCATATGTTGACATGCATACCAGAGCCACCAGTGTCATTTAGAGGTTGTAACATCCAGGAAGTCAGTAGTTTAAGTCCAGTGTTTGTAGCTTTTCAGGGCTTAACTATACAAACGTGGCTTTGTCATCCAAAATGGTTAAAATATCTTGAAACCGTAGCCTAACTCATTGTTTAGGTAAAGAGTTTCTTCAGCATTGGCCCCAAACCGCTTTGTCATCCACATGAGTAAGCTTGGATTTGATTTTAACATTGTGTGATTGAAATGTTGTGTGATAAATGAGTAGACCATGTTTTTATTCCAAAATCATCTTTGGTTTGCTCAAAGATAGTTTTCTAAATGAGGGCATGATACGCTACAGATGTTGGAGTAGCCGTGCATTATTGAACTGAGGAATTGTTTTTGTGAGTTACTGTGTTTGTATGTTGTCCTGAAGCTTCATCATCCAAACATTGCTGGTGCGATTTCCATATTTAAAAATCTTAAGTCAACATGAAACAGCATTTGCAAGCCATTCTACATCTGTAATGTAAAACATTTTAAGTGTATTTAATAAGTGAAAATGCAGGCTGTGAACTAAATTTATCATTTAGAAATGGTTTGGATTGTGAAATGTGCCCGAATGAAGCTGGTTGGAGGAGATGGGTTGATTGAAGTAAGAGAGTTTTGTGACGTCACACGAAAAGTTTCATAGGCTGAGCAGGCAATGAAACATTACTAAGATGAACTTTTTTTTTAAAATTTTTTATTGGAATAATGTGCACTGATTAATCATTTAACAAGACTGCGATTGTGTATTATTAAAGTAAATGGGTTTATTTTAGTTTTTACTTTGACTTGACGTTCAAGCTTAATGATGGAGATCCCTACATTTTTCTAGGCAAATTTGATTAGGAAATGTTGACAACCCATTATAACATAATTATTAGTACAGTGATTATTACAGATCCCCCTCTTCTGGTGTCCTGTGTTTCTGGTTGCTTTCAACCGGTACTCAACCTTGTCTGGCCTTTCCCTCTAAACATTTGTTTAAAAAGCTGCAATCTTTTTATTATACCTTTTTAAATTATTCCTACACCAGTCGTGACATTGCAGACTGGCATTTCCAGACTTCATATATAGCATTTGTTCAGTTTGGACTACATATAGCTCTTTATCTCTCTGTCATCTCACATAGTTTAGGCACAATGTAGCTATAGTCTATAGACTAATGAAAATGTAACTTGCTGGTCACTTAAGGTCCATGCTAGGTGGCTCTTAATGCTCTCTTTTCCTACAGTGGTCAGCGAACAATCAGAGGCCATTTGGTAATCAAATCTTGGAGCACATTCCCTTGTCCACTCTTTATTGAGTTGCTCTTTGAAAGCTAAAGCTTTTGGTTTCCATGCACGGGGGCTTGACTGTTGCTAAGCAATGTGCTTCATTGACCCTAGGACATGATAGCATGGTGCCAGTCTTTTTTTTCATAATCACGGAGACGGTCTGCCGTCTTGCAGATGGTTCAGGGGGACTGCAGTGGTGGGCTGGCTGCTGATTAGCTCAATGCATTAAAAGGGCTCTTTTGTTGTTAATTGTGTGCTTGGGGACTGGTCAGTCTGCAGCTGCTCCAGGCCTCTTTATCATATTCTGCGAGGGGTTAAATTATGAGAAAAGAGAGGGCCAAATCCGGCTTTCTTTTGTCCCATTAGCTGGCAGGATTAGATTTTGCGTTGAAGGTGTATTAGATCTCATGGATGGCCTCTCTTTTTGACGTTCTTGAAACTCTTGCTTAGTTTAAAAGATAGTAATTCAATGAAGGTCTGTTAAAGCTTTGCTGATTACATCTGTTCTTCAGTAATGGTGTTGAAACACTACTAGACCGCTGTTTACCAGCTGTGGCTGATGCAGTTTGCTCACTTTCTAGAAATTTCATTACTCCATTATGGTCTTAGCAGTGCATTTTACTTTAGTCTCCCTAAGAAACTGCAGAATTTTGCCTAAAAAGTTTAGTTGCAACCAAAAGTACATGAATAACTTGGGATTAATCAAATAGTTGGTACCATAGATTGGCACCTGATTCCTAACCAGGGGTGGTCTTGTAAACGTTTCAGTTTTGATTTGATAAACCTAAACGTCAAGGTCTGTTAGTGACACATTATTTATCTAAAAAGGAACTGAAGAAATGTACATATGCACTATAGTTAAAAATTTTATATTAATATTTTATGTACATGTAGCCCAATACGGGTTTGCAATAAATATTAACTATTTAATCAAAATGTTTTTGCTGCTAAAAGGATTACATTTCTGACTGGTGTGTAAGAGGTACACCACCAAAGACTTTGCTGCATTTTACCACTGGTTAGTCGCAAGTTGGTGTTCCTAGTTGTGGTTTTGCTAGTAATGGTTACAAACGTTGTTCCACTGTCTTCACACCCACTGGCAGTCGCTGTATTAAGTTGCTCTTCATTTGCAATTGTATATCTCTGATAGCGTAAACATGGTTTACTGATGTGTCCGTAGGAGTACTGAAGAACAAAAATGCAAAGGAAAAACTGCTCTAGAGTGAACTTGCAGTTGGAAAATGACTTGATATGCTTGAGTAAGTCAGCTAACCCACATAGGTGAAATTTATTACTGTTCTTCTATGTGTGTGACTGTTTGTTCAGCTCAGTGTGAAGTTTGTCGATGTCATCTCCAGCCTCTGTGACTTCTGCTAAATGCTCCTTTCAAAGCAGCACCACTTTCTTTCTGTGTATCTGGTATATTTTTAACTGTTCAATCAGCATTATTGTTTGCACAGCAGTCTCAAAGAGCCTGCGGCTTATGTGAAGAAACTCATATTCGCTAATGTTTTTTGAGATGCATATTAAGGCCCTAGTTGGACTAAGACAAGAAGCAAACACAATAATCAGGCCAGTAGTACAGATTTTTACTTGCTCTTTGGGTTTAGTGGTTTCCTCAAGTCACTACTGATAGGGCAAGATTGAGAGCTCTGTAACTCTAGAGCTCCTGGATCAATTTTTGTTGCCATTGAACCTGTTTGCTTTGTGTTAACAACTCAAGTCCCTAAGCATTAAGCCACTGCCACCACATATATGCATAATTAGTAAGGGTCAGACACAGCCTGAAGTGGAGATGGCTTAATTAGTGCTGGAGTAGTTGTCACTTTGCTAACCTGAGTCTCAGATACCTGAGCGTGTGCCATGTTGCTGTTCCTCAGGCAGACTGACCTGAATGAAGTAATGGTAATGTAATAGCCCTGCCATCCTCGTTAAGTTCCTGGGCTTTAGAGGCCTGGATGAGTTAATAGAGCTGTTGGAAAATGTAATGGGACGAGTCACGGGTCAGCGTTAGAACAGATCTGCCCTACATTCCTCTTTCACACTGAAGCATGAAATGTCGTCAGGCTTAAATAAAATTGTACTTCTCTCTCTCTGGCTCTATTTGGTCTCAAACCACTTGAAAGATGATGCTGATGCGCATGTCACTGGATTGGATCACACAAACCGAGCCAAGAGACACACAGTTTACATGTCAATTACTGTCAGTGTCTGGTTATGGGATAAGGGCAAGGCATAACCGCATGCACGCCGCCATTCAAAAGTGATATGCCTCTACTTGTGGCTATCCAAGGTGAGATCTCAGGAAGCTTATGTAGATACGAGGCACAGCAGTCACGTTTAATGTGGGATGAACCCCATGTTTACTTTGCTTTAAGTGATTTTTACTGATCCTCACTACTCTGCTTCATGGTGTATGCAGCAGATAATGGCTCACGTAACCTTAAATGTTAGTTATGTATTTGGCAGATGCTTTTATACGAAGCAACCTATATTGCAGTTGTCTTTCAGTTTATGCATTTCATGGGAATCAAACCCATGCTTTCCTGTTTGAGTTACAGAAAGGCAGAGTTTATATATGTAATGTTTGTGGAGATTGACTAATTGCCCAGCAATTAATTAGCTTGCAGGCCTTTAGACCTATAAGAAACACTGTTCTTGTTTTTCACAACATTGGCCTCATGCTGAAGTATGCATACTTTTCTGGAGCAGTAGGAACATAGTGGTGAATGGATGGAGATACTACTGACTTTCATCTACACCAAAGAGTGGTTACCTGTTCCTCTTAAAGTGTTTTTCTGAAACTACTAGGACGCGGGTGTGTGATCATTAATCATTTACACTTATTCCACTATTTAGTTTTGTGCATATTCTGACATTATTTATGAAAACATGTATTGATGCTTAAACAATGTACTACACTCGCAATGTAGTTGCAACTTCAACATATCATGTTAAAGGCCTCTTGGATAACAAATGTTGAAGGATTCATTTGAAGTGTACAAAGCAATGCCAAGCCAAAGATTTAATTCATCTATTGTGCATAGTTCATTTCATGAGAACACATTCACACTGTAATTTAATTTGGTCATATCATTAGTTTTTAAAAAAAAAGTGAGGCCAGTTTTAGAATTTTTTTTATTTATTTATTTTTTTAATTAAAAAACAAACTTTAAAACCTTTTAAAACAAATATTAGACCTGAGCCTGGTTAGAATAGTGAATTTGCATTTGTGCACAACACAAATGAAAGTAACTCTCTTTTTTTGACACGTCCGTTGGAAACATCAGTGAGAACCTCATGTTCTTCCTCTAAGCATTTCACTTCTGCATAGTTCAAATAAAGACATGTACATGCCTCTGTGGTTGTTTCGTAGCATGTTTTGCACTCTTGCACCTGTAGCACTTACTTGTTCCCAGTGCAGCCGCTGCAGTCAGGATTCATTGGCCTTTAATTCAGAGCCAAACATGGCACAGAACGTTCTGTCATCAGCCTGGTGTGGATGCGCGCTAGCTCCACTTAGTGGACAAAACAACTGACAAATGCATGTTTGTGGTGTTGCTTTGAGATGTTGCCTTAAATAGAAGGATATTGTTAATTAATGAGCTGAGTGCTTCAGGTAAAAGGACTCATGTCCCTCAGCTAAATAGACCCGTCTCTGAGTAACAATGCTATTATTGGCAGTTTTAGATGGGAATGCTGTGTCATCTGTGGAATGTTCCTTTTGCAAACATTCCAGATCACACATTTGTCACTATTCAGCAGGGTGTAGTCATCAGCCAGCACATATTTGTGCTCACACTGATGTGAAAATGTATCCTAGTGTAATTTATGAGCAAGTAGAGATGCTAGTTTTGTTGCTGAGTTTGTGTACACTGTCAAATATGTAACCATGGCTAAGACTGGAATGGAATACTAAGACTTATTTTTTTAATCCTAAATGGAATTATAATGCTTTTTCAAAAATACTAGGAGGCAATGTTCCATAGTACATATTTGGAAGAGTAGTTTGCGCCATTGTCACGTGTCTTAATCTCATCAGTCATGAAATGATGAGTCAGGAAAGAGGTTAAAAATTGTGACTGACATAACTTCTGGTTAATCCAGCATACTGGAAATGGAAGGTCTAGTCAATTACAGTGCATTATGGGTGACTGTATTCTCTTCAGTAACTCTGTTGTGCATCAGTTTTAGCCAGTTTAGTAAGACTCCTATATGAAACTGTATGTGCACTGTTCATACCACACACTGCAGCAAAGGAGTGTGTGGTATGTAAAAGGAGTGTGCTGTTCTAAATGCTCATGATTGGGAGCAGTTAAAGGGATCATCATTTACTTACCTTACTATCACTCCAAACTTGTATTACTGACTTTCTTCTGTGGAACAGAAAAGATATTTTAGGAACCAAACAACATTAGACTCTGTTGACTTCTATTGTATTGACAAAAAACAAACTTGAATATATTCTTGCTCTGCAGAAGAAAGTCATACAGGTTTGGTTTGATATAAGGGTGAGGAAATTATAGAATTTTAATTTTTGGGTGAAACTGTCCTTTTAAGTAAAAATTCAAGTATCTGCCATTGAGAACCCCATATTAATGTACTATTTTTAATAGGCCTAAATGTCTGTGGTTGTTATGAATCTCCATTAAGTTAGCAGTAAATGCCCATGAATTTATTATTGCCACTCTTAGAGGTGTTAAATTTATACTAAAGGTTTGTTGTAAATTTGAGCCGTGTAAATTGCAGTGAGGAGAAAACGTGGTGGTACTTTGTTGTGATGGGTAGACGGTTAGGATTCTAGCGGGTTTTATACGAAGCTTAAATAGTGCATATAATCACTGCCATAATGACAGTTTGGTTACACATACAGAAGTTCACATCATATATTTATGTCTGAGTGCTGAGTGTTTTTCCTACATATCAAGTAGCTTACGTTCAGATCGTATCTAACTCAGTGTCAAGCATACCAGGCTTTCAAGTAGCTATGGTTTTTTTTTTTGTTTTTTTTTTTAAATCTTTGTGCACATGCACACACTATGCGTGTGAAGTAAATCCGTGTGTTTCGTGTGCTGCTGAAATCCAACGAGAGGCAGTGGAATTCTGCCATTGAAATCAATTTAGCGCTAATGTTATTGAATGATGTGGTGTGTTGAGCTGCAGTAGAGGGTTTATTTGTATTTATATGAGACGGCGGTGCCTGTGCTTTTCCCCTCCTGTGCATGAATACAGATGTATTGTTTGGAGGCAATTGAGGTCAAGCATTATGTGCATGGTGGGATTTTTGTTGTGTATCGTGATTATGTTGCCCTCGGGGAGAGAAGCCCTTTATAAGCAATGAGCGCACATTTATTTCTGAGCACTAACCAACTCGTCATTTGTATGAAGAGCTGTGCGTATCATTCAGGGGCCATCGATTGGAGCCTTTCAATTGGCACTTAAATGAAAACTTGCAATGTTTATTAATAACCCATCTGCAAATTGATGGTCTGCCAAAATGATTAATAGGCTAGGGATTGATTGCCTGTTGCATAAAAACAATTAGTCTGGCATTACTCTCAACAGGTTTCTCACCAGAACAGACACTCAATATTTATCAACACGGCACAGCGGGAGCTCAGCCTGAGTGGCTCTCTTGAGATGGTACAGAGAACATACCCAATAGATGTAGTTTTACTCCGTCTTCTAATGCCCCATCTGCATCTAATATACACCATCCCCCAACAGAACGCTCCGTCTCTTGCTGACAAGCCTTTT
>JAFVLL020015113.1:62500-102129 GCA_021397915.2 Tor tambroides | reverse complement strand
ACAAGTCAGCATTTACTGTACATTGCCTTGAACTGAGGCTAGGCTATTTTGTGTCATTTCTGAAACGGGAAAAAATAAACAAGCTGCAGAGATGACAGGATGCTTAAGATGATTATGAGTGACAGAAAGAGCAGCGGAACAAGACGACGACTGGGTCAAAGAATTTCAGAGATGAATTTGGACTCTAACAAGGCATAACATTCACCCTCTCGCTCATAAGCTGCCCGGTAATCAAGTGAACATGTCCTTGACAAGAGCTCACAGTGTGAAATCACACGAGTGCTGTTTCCAATCCAGCTCAGACTCTAGGACTCTTTCTAACACTGAACTGAACAGCTTTAATGCACTCATCAAAATAACAAAAGCAGTCAAATGAGAAAACATTTGTTTTTAAGTATTCAATATGAAGTATTCCTTTTTATTTTTTTCCGTTTGCATTTTCTGCTGTGATTGGCCATAATTCTAACCTTTAAATCAAGATTAGATACAAAATAATGTCTTCTAAATAATTCGTACATGTGAAAATCACATAGCTGTAATCTGGCTCAGAGGAAGACAGGAATCATGTCTCTGTGGCAGTTTTTCTACTGATTATGTTATAATACAAGACTTCTTCACTTTACAAATGGTTGTCAAAAGCAGAAAAGCTACAAAATGCATCATATTTTGTGTAAACGTGTAACATGCTCAAGCAAAACAGGCACTATTTAATTAGTATGAAACAAATACTGGCTTTCATTCAGGAAAAAGAGGTGTATTTTTAGTCTTACCATCGTCGATCACAGCTGTCCACATCTGGCTTTTCTTCTTACTGGCCTGCCGGTCATGAGACTGACACTGCTGGTCTCTAAACGTAGGCAGACCCTTCGAACATGGCAGCCCTTCACACACTTTGTGCTCTACGCTGGTCTTCTGACAGTACTTCCCTCCTGGACCGGGCCTGGAGAACCACAGCCACAAGAAATACAGTTAAACTTACTGCACTATGACCTAAACCTGAAGACAAAACACGAAGATCATTACGCCAGCTGTAGGCCGAGGATTGAGGAGAGGAGACGAGAGGACAGGCAGTCGCTCTGTGACAGAGGTCAAGCTAAATATGACTGAGGGAAGGTTTTGAGGCCCCATAAACCTTCATTAGAACATGTTTTGATTGCTCAAATGATGACAGCTGACGACGACAGTCCAAAACCTGTTCAGTAACAAGTTTCCTCACAGTCTCCATCATGTTCCATCGCTCAGTCTGTCTCATCTGCTCGGAGAGTCTCTCAAAACTGTCGTATTTCCCAACCTGCATCTCATTTGAATGAATTATGGAGTTTGCCATGCGGAACTGTAGTGATATCTCTCAAACATTTTAATTAGGGTTTATTTGATCTTATTTTATTTCAGCCCCAACCACTCATTAAACAGACTACCATTCAGAGGTCTGAGGTCATCAAGTATCTTATTCTCATTAAGGCTGCACTTATTTGATCAAAAATACAGGAAAAAACAATACTGTTATTAAAAATATTATTTAAAAATATTGTTTTCAATTTGAGTACATTGTAAATGTAATCTCTTCCTGTGATCAAAGCTAATGATTTTCAGCATCATTACTCCAGTCTTCAGTGTCACATGATCCTTCAGAAATCAGTCTAATATGCTGATTTCTTTTTTATCAATGCTGAAAACAGTTGTACTGCAGCTATTGATGACTAGAAAGTTAAAAAATAACTGCATTTATTGAAATTAGAAATCTTTTGTAACATTGTAAATGTCTTTAATGTCACTTTTGATCATTTTAACGCATCCCTGTTGAATAAAAGTATTAATTTCTTTCAAAAAACAAACCAACAAAAAACTTACTGACCCCAAACTTTTGAATGGCAGAGCAAACTTAAATTTATTTCTGTTTTATGTAAAGTTTTAAGGAAATTTAAGTCAAAGAAAAATACTGTTCACAACCCATTACTCCTCTAATGTCACGCATCTCTGACCGAAACATGATATTTCAATTTTAAGAAATGTAGGGAGGGACTTGGTTTAATGCATCAGGAATTGATTAGATCACAAAAAGTGGTGTTACATACCAGAATGAAGCCAGACTTGAATGCAAGTTTGCTAAAATGATGCCAAAACAGCTATTTGGCTATTGATTAACATAAGCGAATAGCCAGCACGCCCAAAATGATGTCAGCCGAAAAGTTATATTTTGATGAAAGATTACAGAAAAAGTTTTTGAAATGCACTGAGGAACCGTTCAGAACCAGATTCATGTTGTCTAGATTAAAGATTCAAAATCACACTGATACTCAGTTCAGCAATCAAAATGTAACCAACACTGATGACCTCATAAGAGATTTGCATATTGGAGTGTGATTGGTCTTCTTTATTACACTTATTTGCATTCTGAATTAAGACTGATCTCCCACACAGAATGCAAAACCTACAACCTAAACTTACCTAAAACTTTAACTCTACTCTTACAAGCACTGCTATTTTTTTAAGCAAATGCAAATCTAGTTTCTTCCTCGCACTCTTTCTTTCCCCTTTTCCACTGTTGTGCTTAAAGGGGTCATATGATGCGATTTCAAGTTTTCCGTTCTCTTTGGAGTGTTACAAGCTGTTTGTGCATGGCTAAGATCCCTGAAGCTGCAAAGACTAAAGTCTCAAACCCAAAGAGATATTCTTTATAAAAGTTAAGACTTGTCCACGCACCCTTAAAACAGCTCATTCAAACGCCCCACCCACGTCTACATCACGGTGTGGGAAGATTTGTAAAACACCGCCCAAACGTATACGCAATGAAAGAGGGCGTAACTTTCATTCTCGCTGTAGAATTTTTGCTGCCGCCGGTGCCATGTCCTGGAGACACTGTGTTTCGTTGTGAAAGCAAAAGTACTTTGTTTGGGCTTCCAAAAGAGGACACAACTAGAAATCACTGGTTAAGTTGTATTTACAACACTGTTCCAGAACAGTTCAACCCAAATATTAGAGTGTGTGCAGCGCATTTTACGGAGGACTACTTCCTGAACCTGGAAGAGTAGCCTACAATGCTAGCTTGCACAAAGGCTGTTTCTATAAAGTGGGGCAATTCCAACTTTGCAAGGACAGTTTGACGCTTCTGACTCACAGCCTGTAAGTACGTTTTCTTATTTAAAGAATTTGCCACTGACTATTCAAACACGAGTTTTGAGCTGTGTAGAGTAATGCTTGTTGTTTGTTGTTTCTCCAATCACAAATGCAGACATGGTAATGTTTACGTGGCTTTTTCCTCTTTAGTTTGCTTGATGCAGCTCCAAGTGTTTTACGATCCACGGTGCTCTGATTGGCCAGCAAAAGAGCGATTACCTCCCGAACGTGGCACGAGACGTTAAACGAGCGTCCAAAACAAAAACGCACATCTTAGACCATCATTCACAAATTGCACGCTGTTCTGCATTGGAAATAACCAGAGAACTTTGAATTATTACATCATGTTTTAAACACACACACACACACACACACACAAACTCTAAAACAAGCTCTCTGGCGGGCTGTCAGGCATTGAGAAATGACACTCGGAGAGAAACAGCGTCATTAGACGAAGGAGGAGAGTGAGAGGAAAGCTTGTTCCAGCCAAAACACAAACAGGATTATTGTGGTGCATTGCGGGTTTGGATGGTGCCTGCGTTTGCACTGAGTCAGATCATCTCTGGACTACAGCCTGTTTGTTCACAATATTAGATACACGACTACTAGTTAGTAACAGACACTTATATCTGTGAAAGTAAGACTGGATGGCGAATGATGAGTTATTAATATCAGTTAAACACTGACCCGTTGACTACTTTTCTGAATGACTAGTTGACTATGGAGACATGGAGGGAGAAGCTGAGAGATGTAAAGGCTTACGGAGGGTTGTCGCATTTCCTCTGTCTGAAGCGCGCTCCTGTGCCACATGTTCGGCTGCACATGCTCCACGTGCTCCATGGACTCCAGTCTCCATCCACATGCTGCGGGATGGGCGTCTTACTGACACACTCACCCGCCCTGCACCACTGATAAAGACACACACATAAGTGTTAATCCAGCTAAATGAAGACAAACCACTGATTTATATTGCTTTTATATGAAGTTGATTACAGGCAGTGCTGCTGTATTGACACTCTGCAAATATTATAGGGTTTGTTCCCAACCGCTAGTCTCATTTATTAAACTGCTGCAATTATGAATTTATTTGTTTTAAGACTTTGATTTATACAGCAGGGTTTTTAATGCTTTTAAAATAGAAGTCTCTTCTGTTCACCAAGGCTGCATTTATTTGATCAAAAATTCAGTAAAACAGTAATATTGTGAAATATTATTGAAGTAAAAAAAAAACTTTTCTGTTTGAATATATGTTAAAATGTCATTTATTCCTGTGATCAAAGCTGAATTTTCAGCATCATTACTCCAGTCTTCAGTGTCACCTGATCTTTCAGAAATCATTATAATATGTGACCTTGGACCACAAAACCAGTCATAAGGGTCATTTTTTCAAAATTGAGATTTATACATTATCTGAAAGCTAATAAATAAGCTTTCCATTGATGTATGGTTTGTTATGATGGGACAATATTTGGCTGATATACAACTATTTGAAAATCTGGAATCTGAGGGTGCAAAAAAATCAAAATATTGAGAAAATCGCCTTTAAAGCTGTCCAAATGAAGTTCTTAGCCATGCATATTACTAATCAAAAATTAAGTTTTGATATATTTACAGTAGGAAATTTACAAAATCTTCATGGAACATGATCTTTACTTAATATCCTAATGATTTTTGGCATAAAAAAAAAAAAATCAATAATTTTGACCCATACAATGTATTTTTGGCTATTGCTACAAATATACCCCAGCAACTTAAGACTGGTTTTGTGCTCCAGGGTCACATATGCTGATTTGCTGCTCAAGAAACATTTACTATTATCAATGTTGAAAACAGTTGTGCTGCTTCATGTTTTTGTGGAAACCATGATGCATTTTATTTTACAGGATTCTTTGATGAATAGAAAGAACAGCATTTACATGAAAATGAAATCTTTTGCAGCATTATAAATGTGTTTACTGTCAATTTTGTTCAATTTAATGAGTCTCGGCTGAATGAAAGTATTAAATAACGTATGTTAACTGTTGAAAACAGTTGTGTTCCTTCATATTTTTTATGGAAACTGTGATTTTTTTCTAATGCATCCTTGCTAAATAAAAGTATTAATTTCCGTTAAAAGAATAAAAAAAAACTTTTGAACGGTAGTGAATATCATTACAATATTTTAAATAATAAGTCTAAAGTCTTTTTTCTTACATTTATTTGCATATTTTTTTTGCATTTTAACACCCTGTACAAATCAGCAGGTTTCTGTCATTATAGTAAATGAAACTTTCAGTCTGCTATTCTGATCTGCTCCACAGCCAAGTCAGCCGCTTTATTCCCCATCTGTCAAAATGATTTTACCTATAGTATTGGCTGTTTTTAAATTAAAGGTATAATTTCCTTAATATTAACCCTCTGGGGTCCGAGGGTGTTTTGGGGCCCTGGAGAAGTTTTGACATGCCCTGACATTTGTGCTTTTTTCAGTTTCTTATAAACAAATTAATGGCTAATCTTTAATAACACTGTAATCATAATTGGTTACCTTGTCTGCTCCACATTCAGTGCCGTCCAGCGGTGGATCTAGTTTGGTTTTACATGACGTGTCTCCTTCCACCAAACACCAGAGACCAGCACACATCAGGTGCTGAAAACAGAGAGTTTACATTCATGTGGACAGTATAAAAACAATTGAATCATTTTTCTTTCATTCTTATTTGATTTTATAGTTATAAAAGAGTATTTAGGACCCAAACATGCATTACCTGAGAGAAAAACACTCACTATACAGAATCATCCCACAGTAAATTCAATTCAATTCAAGTTTATTTGTACAGCGCTTTTGATGATACAAATCATTGCAAAGCAGCTTTACAGAAAATTGTAAGTTTCTACATTACATTTAGGAGTAGGTTATTAGCTATTACAGTAAGAATCATGCAGTTAGTTACAAATTACACATAATCAAACAGACGTTGAACCCTATTAACGGCAATGATTGTATGTTGCGATTAAACTTTGCAATTGCGATTAAGCAAAATTTGGTAGTTTGATATGTTGTTCCAGGGTTAGCATCATCTAAGCACAATATATCTTAGACTTTAATATCTCAATGGCAAAATAAAATAAAATAATAAAATAAAAAAATTAATTAAATTAAATAATTTCATCTAACCACAGCCTTTTCTTTCCTCTCCTCAACCAAAGAGACTTTTTTATCCAACAGCCCTTGAGATGGACTGTATTTTCCGTGTCTGACTGACAAGTTCGTATTTTTACTTTAGCCAGACACGCTCTTTTACTTCTTGTGCTCAATCACATTTTCCAATCTCACAGAGAGAACCATTTCAAAGGTGGCAAGACGGCCATTAAATCGCCTTATTTACACTTTGTTTTAGACATCTCTTTTATGTCAGCTCCTCTCTGCCTGCCAGCAACAGACTATTCATCTTCCTCACGCATGTTTTATGTGAATCTACACGGCTAGGTATCTGCTGTAGCACTGCACAACGTGTAGATGGTATACAGTTATGATGGACGGGCAGCAAGTGGAAATGTTTGCAGCGATGATCTGAACGGTTGCAGCTGATGATTACACGCTCAGGAAAGCATGAACTGACTGTGAACTGATCAGATCAAACCTGATACGCCAGCACCTGCCATCCGCTCTGATGTTTTCACTCTGGCAACTTCTGAGCTGAAACTTCCAGACGGAAATATCCTGAGATCTGAGGCTTTGCGTGGACAAACATGATTTATGATTAAGTGCAGATACTCTTTTATGTTATTCACCTGCTACAAATGTAGCCTGGATAATTTTATACTTCCACTAGCTACATATGGGAATGATCCTAGGGCCAAGACAACACTAAACTAAACTAAAATCAAGTCAAAACAAATTTTAAAAAAATCAAATGAAATGATGAAGACAAAATTAATTTTTCAAATTTAATTTAATTAATGGATATATAACAAATTAAAAATGTATAAATAAATACGTTTAAAAGAAAAATGTGAATTTAATTGTGCCTTTATCTGAATAAGAAAAGAAAAGAAAAGAAAAGAAAAGAAAAGAAAAGAAAAGAAATTTGTGAATTTTATCAATGGGTATTTTATTAAAATAACTTTTCTGAGACTCATGCTTAAATATTTGCTGTTTAACAACAGCAAAAACATTTACATGTATTACATAAATGATTATACCACAATTATAAATTCACCTTTAATATTGTGACCATCTTACAAAGACCAAATGAAAATATTCATATCAAAATAAATGTATTTTAATGCATATATTTTATATCTTAATTTATGACTTTTACTTAGGTACCATTTAAATTAAGCATATAATATGTATATGTATAAATTTAAATTTATTTTATAATGAAATTAATTTATTTCATATTTTTTATGCAATATGTAGGAGGAGGCTTTGTGCGGATAAGCATGAAACCCTTTATATTATTCACCAGCTATAATGTAGCCTGGATAAATTTGTACTTCAACTAGTTACATATAGGAATGATCCCAGGACCAAGACAACAATAAAGCAACTGCAACAGGATTCTGCCACATACATAAGCTTGTTTAGGTCAGAAAGTTTGAGTTGCATGTTGCCGGTGTTTATTTGTGTGTATGTATGCTGCATTGTGTCCGTTTACGGTATGGAAACATGTAGTGCATGAGCGCAGTGTGATATCAGTGCATTCCCAGCTGAAAGACACACACACCTCCATATCAGTGCAGAAAGTAGCGTTGGTGCCGAAGAGGATCTGGCACTGTTCGTCAGCGCTGTAGTGCATCCCGGGAAGTTTGGCCGGCAGACGGATGAGGTAGCGGTTACGTGGGTCGGTATGCAGCAAACAGGCACTTGCTTTCGATCTGGGAGACAGTAGTATGTTAGAGAAATGATGTGCATAACATCTTCACACACAACTGGAGGAATTGCAAACTTTCCTATAAAAAAAAAAAAATTTGGAATTACTGGTTTTCCATTGCTAATTCATTAAAGTACAATTCCTCTTTCTATAAGTGTAAGATTAGACAAACACAGACAGCTGTAGCAGGACAGACTTCTGCAAAACCAAGAGTGGGTCCCAAACTCCTATTCAAGGAGGGCAAAGGAGAAATATTTTGGAAAGGCTGACGTTGATGCCTTAAAGCCTAATGAGCGTATTCACTTCAGGATTCTCAAGCACGTCTGCTCTCTGTAAATATTTAATATTTCAGCTCATCTTAAAATAATCAGGCAGGCATGGCCTGTGTGAGAGAAAAAAAACAATGTGCTTAAGAAAAAAAAAAATGTGTTATGGTATGTAAGGTATGTAAATGAATGAATTACTAAATAAATAAATATATATATTCAAAATTGTTGTTTTGAATTAAATAAAATAAAATAAACAGTGTGAAATTAATCAATGGGAATTTAATTAGAAGAAATGCTGACCGCACCTATAAAATGTTACAGAGTAAATTTACTAATTATTTGATTTACTAATTCTTGATTCATATTGTCACTGTCATTGTGAAATAAAAAACCTAATTAAAAAAAAATATTAAAAAACAAAAAGTAATATAAATGAATAAATAAACAAAATATTCAAAAAGAAATTGTAAATGTATGTTAATAAAATAAAATAATTGTGAATTTAATCAATTGGAATTTAATTAAAAGAAACACTGACAATGCCTGTAAAATATGACAGACTAAATGTGCAACCTGATTTACTAATTCTTTAAAAATAAAATAAAATAAAATCATACTACACACTAAACAGGCTGTCTATGTATGTTTATGTACAACAACAGGCATGTGTGAATTCACAATATACGGGACTGCCTTCTGCAGGATGAATACATGTGATGCCGCTCCAAAATGTGATCAAAATAAGGCAGCATGATTTTGCTGCCTACCTTTTGGAGCAGCCAACATGTCGTGTGCACCTATGACGCCTACATAGGCAGCTCAGCAGGTTTTGGAGCAGAGCCATGCTGTCGTGTTATCGTAGCGCGGAGCTTTACTCTACAGGAAAAAGCACTGATCTGCCTGATTGTCTCCAGCATTAAAATGCTCTCAGAAGCTCAACAGCAGAGTTTGGATAGTGCTGGTATCTGCTTGGATATGGTGACACTCTGTAGCCTGAATTGAGTTCAGAAGTGCGGCGGGCACAGCAGACAGTGAATCCTGCAGCTTTATTCTGTCATCGGCTGCAGTACATCCGTGAGGATCGATGACTCCAGCCGGTTCTTTGTTTATAGAGCCGCAGCAGACACTATTAAGCCTGGGCTTCCAGAATGAACTCTCTTCTATTCAAATGCCTCACTGTTTGTTCAACTTCCTCAAGGATATTTGCCAGAGAATTAACATGGGAGACCGAATATAGCCTGGTCAGTGGTACTTATGTTAGTAGTAACTAGTAATAGCTTGCGCAACATCTATTTAATTATATATTTGTAATATATAATCAAATATATATATATACAGTGGCATGCGCAAGTTTGGGAACTCCTTGCAGAATCTGTGAAAATGTGAATAATTTTATCAAAATAAGAGAGATCATACAAAATGCATTTTATTTTTTATTTAGTACTGTCCTGAGTAAGAGGACTGTATGATTTTGAGATCCATCTTTTCACACTGAGGACAATTGAGGGACTCGAACACAACTATTAAAAAAGGTTCAAACATTCACTGATGCTCCTGAAGGAAACACGATGCATTACGAGCCGGGGGGTGAAAACCTTTTGAATTTGAAGATCAAGGTAAATTGTACTTAATTTGTCTTCCGGGAAACATGCAAGTATCTTCTGTTGCTTCAGAAGGGCAGTACTAAATGGAAAAAAAAAATGATATTTCAACAAAATAAGAAAAATTTGGACATCTTTATCCTGTTCAAAAGTTTTCTCCCCCCAGCTCTTAATGCATCGTGTTTCCTTCAGTGTTATATTGCTAAAAGTATTGGGTCGCCCCCTTCTAATGAACAGGTTTGACTACTTTAGTAATTTCTATGAGTACAAATCTTAATGTTAAAGCATATAATGATATTCTAGGAAATTGTGTGCTTCTAATATTATAGCAACAGTTTGGACAGGACCCTTTTCTATTCTAACATGACAATGCCTCTGTGTATAAGACAAGGTTCAAAAAGAAAATGATTGATTCAGTCAGTGTGGAAGAACTTGACTGGTCTGCATAAAACCAAGTCCTAATCCCAGTTGAACACTGGCTCTGGTGTGACTGTAAATGCAGACCTTGAGCCAAAAACTCATCACCAAACACCAATGACTTGTACATATGGGTACAGTCATTGTACACACTTCCAAAACTGTTGCAACAGAGATGGAAATACAATTTTTAAATACATGAATTATGTTCCCATTGTTGTTGCCACAGATTTGGAAGTGCATTTTTCTGTTCTAAAGAAGGGGGTGTCCCAATACTTTTGGCAATATAGTGTATATATACATAATATATACACACACACACACACACAAATTTAATTTATTCAATTTATTCAATTAATACATTTACTAAATTAAATACATTACATATACATTTAATACATTAAAATTACATTTAAAAAATTATATGTGTGTGTGTGTGTGTGTGTGTGTGTAAATATGATTTTATATATATAATTTTAATATATTATTTAATATAATTTTATAATATATGTACATATATATATATATATATATATAAAGAGATTTTCATGTAGGCAAGATTTTTTTTTAAGTAGTTAAACCAGAAAACTGAAAATTATTTAAATGAGAGTATATAACAATAATTATAAAATTATATTAAATAATATATTATATTACATATTAGTAAAAAATATATAATTTGTATACAATATTTTAATTATATAAAAATATTTCGGAACACAATTTTTTTTCTTAAAATGTTACTGTAGTTTAATTTTTTATTTGCTATAATTACATTTAATTAATTCTAATTGATCAAATACAATATTGCAATATTGCTAAATGACATTATATACTTTCTCTCTCTCTCTCTCTCTCTCTCTACATATATATACACATATATATATATATATATATATAAATTCTCTTCTTAAGTCTTAAGTCTTAAGTTGCTGGGGTATACTTGTAGCAATAGCCAAAAATACATTGTATGGGTCAAAATGATTGATTTTTATTTTATTCCAAAAATCATTAGGATATTAAGTAAAGATCATGTTCCATGAAGATATTTTGTAAATTTCCTACCGTAAATATATCAAAACTTAATTTTTGATTAGTAATATGCATGGCTAAGAACTTCATTTGGACAACTTTAAAGGTGATTTTCTCAGTATTTAGATTTTTTTGCACCCTCAGATTCCAGATTTTCAAATAGTTGTATCTCGGCCAAATAGTGTCCTATCCATACATCAATGGAAAGCTTATTTATTCAGCTTTCAGATGATGTATAAATCTCAATTTCGGAAAAATTGACCCTTATGACTGGTTTTATGGTCTACTATCACCTAACCTACTGATAACATCTAAAAACAGAGGCTAGCTTGAGGATTTTATATTTTATGGCACAGAATCTCACCTGAGGAACTTCTCTAGGTCGTCATGACTGCAGCTGGACCAGGAGAGGTCACTGGGGTTACGACCTTTGACCCATTCCCCGGACATGATGTGAGAGTGGCCCATGCAGCTGGCGTGATCGTCATCATGGCTCATGCCCATGCTAGAGAGACAAGACCATCAGAAACAACAAACACTAATAAGAAACAGAAGCGATCTGACAAAATATGAGTCTCACCCAGGCAAACTTAGAGCACAATAAATAGTTACTGTGCTTGTTAAACATAATCATTAACACACTGTTTACGAAGCTTCCCTTGAATGCATAACAGTGCAATATTACTCTGAAACAGAGCACGTGTGCTCATGAAAACCGAAGCAACCTGAGTCAGGGCAAGCCGTAACACTGCTTTCTCCTAAGCCCTGACCTACATTTCTCAAATTAAAAACAACAACCGAAAACTGAAGCGGCGGCAGCAAGCGCAGGAACTAATAAAGAGAGCAGTGTGGATTTCTAGGCTGTCTCGGCTCCCGCTAAACACCAAAGCAATAAAAGTCGAAAGACACACAACGAACACAACAGAAATCAAGGAGTCGCTGCGGAGAACTAAAGGAACAAGGTGAAGAATGTGAATGCTACAGCGGCTTCATCGTCGCTTTCTTTTCAGCTCTAACACAGATGAGTGGCTTTTAATGTCAATGGGGGGATTTGGTCAATAAGTGGATTGAGATGAGAATCTCTCTCACACTCAAACAATCGTGGGAGGTTTATAAGGGTGCCAAATGTCTGTTGTGTTAAATTTGTTTAAGGGAGAGAAAAAAACACGATTGGCCTTATTAAAACAGGACGTTTTGCTGCCAAGCTAATAACGGTCAAGTGTTTTCACAAGCCAAAAACCCTATCAAGCGTGCAATGGACTTAAAAGACTTGGAAGGGAAGGCTTCATGCATGACCATGAGACTTACAGATATGGGCTGGTAATCTAAAGGTCCAACAAGGTGTTGTTAGCATATTGCTATGTACTTCAAGGTAGTTTCTCACTGACCTAAGTCAAAATTTGCAGTATTGCTTAGAAAATGTAATTGCATATTGCATTAGCTACAATTGACCGTTCGCAAAGAGCTTGATTGACAGGCGATCTGACCAATCAGAACGTGTATATTATGTGCTGCCGCTGCTATCCGCCATCTTGCCCGACAGCTACGGCCTGTCTCCATAGAAATACATGTTAAAACGGGGTAAAAAAGATGGACTGAATTGAAACTTTTTCAATATAACTAAATATAAATATGTGCGGAGGGTTAAGCTGTGCTGTTGTTGGTTGCCACGGTAATGGTAATAAGCTAAGGTATTCCTTTAAAGTACTTGTTTTGCATACCAGAAAATCTGTCATGTCCGGCGCTGTATGCATGGCTTGCAGCGCTTCAGTTAAATACTGAGTGTTAAATAATAAAATAATGTTAAAACGTGTGTTCTTATCATTCTGTGGACAAAATCCCGTACACTTCGCCCCGATCGGGAGCTGATATCCACGTGCGCTCATCTGTTTTCAATGCAGCTATAACCTCGCGTTGCTTCATGTCATCTTCCCACTCAGTAAACTACAGGTCCTTTACTGCAAAAAGACCGTCACTGTGACACTCTAAAGTGATGAAACTATGGCGCTATGTAGTTTTTAAAACCATTTTCATAGGTTTCACGTTATATTGTCGGCTCGGAAAATATGTAAACGCGCATGCCCGGTACTAGCTGCAGTTGTATCCTTTCTAGCCTTTACCACAAATCAGACAGGAGAGTAGATTAACTAAAGTGGACTAAACTTGAAAAATGGTGTGTTCCGCGGTTGAAATAAAATACTTTCTGATGTTTATTCATGTTCATTTCATGAACATGAATAAACATGTTTATTTTCGTGCTTTAAGTAAATATGAAAAGACGATCGGTTCACGTGTTTGAACTGAGGCAATACAGTGATCTGTCTCGACACACTGAAGAGCCACAAAACGGTATTTATTGTTTTAATTTCTTTAAAAATGACAATGAGTTTAAAAGCTGAGGGTCCTGAGACCTTGTTTCATATCAGCAGTAACCTGCTCTGTCTTGTCTGTCAGTGTGTTGTCAGTTTACTCTTTGCTCTGCGGTGTATTTTTCACTGCGTGAGAACATGTGTGTAGTGTGAGAACGGCATTGTTTGTCGGTCATGGCAACAGTAACTAAGGGTGGGCGGGTTTTGCGAACGGTCAATTAAGGAATCACTGATGTCCATAAACTGTACAAGCTACTCACCAAATGTTAATATCCTTAGTTTTAGTGGTTTGTTTCATACCTCTAACTCTACATATGAGCAAAAGTATAACAGCAACAACCACCAAAAAGCTGCAAACCTGTTTCGAATTGTTCATGTTAACAACTGTACCATCCTTTTGCCACTGTGTCAACAATAGCTGGATTTGCATCCATGTATTAATGTCCAAATTTTGCAAAATTGCATAAAAATGCTGGATGGAAACACTAAAATTTCTAAAATGTGCATAAAAAAATATATATACATTAAGAGCCAGATTTACTAACAGTCTGCGCCAGCGCAAACCATCTATGGCATTAAAAAATAGTATTGTCAGGATTTACTAAAGATGCGCAGTGACGAATTTGCGCTGAAAAGGCGTAGACACATTTGTAGGAGTTTCCCTTACAGATGCAAAATTTATGGGAGTTAAAATGAATCACGCAACGCGATATAACGTTTGTGCTCGTCAAATTACTGGTATTTGGGCCATTATTTAACGCCTTATAGCAGGCGGTAATTGGCGATGCTCTTGGCAGATTGTGCTGGTCATTATGGAAATGAATTGGCTGCATCTGTGTTCTTTAATGTGAGAATTGTCAGTAAGTCACCCACAGAATTTTCCCCTCCCATCAGTGCTTTTATGGAATTGCGCATTAACGTGAATTTGCCCTGTTTAGTAAGTCTGGCCCTAAGTGGCTAATTAAACTATGATGGAAACAAATACTAAACAATCGCTCACCGGTCGCAAGTAAAAAGTTCCCAAAAGAGACTTATCTGCAGCTATAAAGGACAATTTTGTTTTCTTGAACAAGTGCAAGGGAAACATTATTTGCAAACTGCTTTTACAATATTTAAATTTTCACATAAATGAAAATGAATTGACAAAAAAAAAAAGATTTTTTTTAATATACAAAAATGAATACTTTTCTTCAGCAAGTGTCACAATATTACAAAAGATATTAAAATATAATATTTAAAAAAAAGAAAAGCCCTTCTTTTGAACTTTCTATGCAGCATAGAACTCTGAAAATAAAACTGTATCAACACATATATTACGCAGAACAATGGTTTTTAACTTCAATAGTGATAAAAAAAAATGTTTCTTGATTTGCTATTAGCATATTAGAATGATTTCTAAAGGATCATGTGACACTGAAGACTGGAGTAATGATGCTGAAAATCAGCTTTGAGCACAGGAATACAATCACATTTTAAAATATATTTAAATAGAAAGCAGTTATTTCAGATTGCAATATTTTTCACAATATTACTGCATTTTTGATCAAATAAATGCAGCCTTTGTGAGCACAAGAGACTTCTTTTAAAGTCTTACCAGCTCCAAACTTTTGAACAGTAGTGTAAACAGTGTCATTCACATTGTGTAATTTTCCACTCTCACCTGCAAGCACCAATTACTCCATCCATTCATTAAACAGACACTCATTTATCTTTATTCTGAAAGGTGCTTTGACTAATGATCGTATAAGCAATGATGACACTAATGAGGCAATGTGGGTGGACTGAAATATGACGTGACACACTGCTCCTGTACGGAGGATGTTTTCATTTCGAATGAGTCGATGCATGCAGCAAGCCCCACATTAGCGTTACGCCAATGTTCCTCGAGCGCCGTGATCGTGCTCCCTCAGCTGTTATTATTGGAAAATGATCAGCATCTACACTTGATAAAGCGAGACGAATGGAGCGCTGCTAAAACAAGACTCCCAGACAGTCATTAAGCTTTGTTACGCCCGCGCGCCAAATCAAAAGGTCGTGAGCAGATGAAAGATGAGAAACTCTGCTCGCTACTCAGAGAAATCTCAATCCATCAGAAAGCACGATGCTGTTGCATGTGTTTATTAGAGCCTGTAAATGTCATGCTGACAGAAATATTCAACGCTAGCGACTCTATAAAATAATCATATTGACATGTCTTGCTACAGCTTATATTGTAAAGACCTAAACGTGCACATAAACCCATAACGCACTCGCTTTAATAGTGTTTTTACAGACTCGAGACAATGGAGCGCTGTGTGCGTGTGATGACTGGGATAGCGGTATCGGCACCAGTCGGGCGTGATCGGTGCCAGCTCATTACTGCCGGGCATTAAAGCCGACTTTGGCCCGTGGCGGCACACTATACTGGAGCAGGTACGGCGATAACTCCTCTGAAGACTGGCGCTTACGCTAATGTAGCTTGGCCGTTTTTCCAGACAAATTTTGGTGTTGGCTGCCCATCACTGTTCTATCAAAGAGGGCTTTATGCTAGCGAGGAGATGAAGGGGAGCTATTGTGGGAAGCGTGTTTTTGTTCGGGCGGAGTGCGGGTAATAGGTTGTCGTGGCATTCGGTTCAATCCTATAACTCATGTGAATGATGTGTGAACGCGAAATGTTCATTTACAGCATGCTCTCTTTCAAGTACTTCTAGGTTTTCCAAAGCACACGGTGAGGATGGACGAGAGAAAAACGATGAATGAGAGAAACCTGATGTAGAGGGATGTATGCAAGCAAACTGTTGTTAAAAGAGCAGAGGTGGGTATTTAGAAAAACCAACAGAGCGCAATGCATGGTTTAAACAACCAATTTAGATTACAAACTAGATATTTACAAGTCTGAAGTTGAATCCGAGATCTGGTTGGGTGCTTTATCTTTTGGTGAGCTCAGATAAGTTTGCATACATCTACTTGTCTGACCTAATATGGCCTGCTGTGGGCCTTAACCTAAAGATTTCCAAGCCTGTGTAAACACAAATGAAATGTTAAAGGGATAGTTCACACAAAAATGGAGATTTTGAGTTTTGTTGTAAGACCTGTATGACTTACTGTAGTTAAAACTTGCGTTCATTGTATGAACTGTGTTATACAAAAGAATGTAAGTCATACTGGTTTGAAAGATAGTAATATTGTGAAATATTATTAGAATTTAAAATAACTGTTTTCTATTTGAATGCATGTTAAAATGTAATTTATTTCAGTGATGCAAAGCTGAATTTTCAGCATCATTACACCGGTCTTCAGTGTCTCATGATCCTTCAGAAATCATTCTTGCTTAAGAAACATTTCTGACTATTATCAATGCTCAAAACGGTTTCATATTCATATTTATGTTTCATATTTTTGTGGAAACCATGATACTTTTTTTCAGGACTCTTTGATGAAATTAAAGTTCAAAAGAATTAATTTGAAATACTATTTTGTATCATTTAAAAATTCTTTACTGTCACTTTTGAACAATTTACTGCATGTGCGTTTTATTATAAATAAATTGAAGCCAAATGTCAATTTTCCTATATTTGATAACTACCAAAACAGATTAGTTAAAACAAATAATTAAAGCTTCAATACTCTGCCTACTGTGATTAATTTTGACGGTCATTATTGATGTTTCTGGGATCCCAAACACAAGAAAAACATTACATTAAGCTCATCTCCACTGAAGTACCACAGAGCATCTCAAAAACTAGTTGCACATTTAATTGCGTCCAATCAGAGCTGATAATGGAGCAAAACTGTCTTGCACCAGACAATCACAAGGGCCCCTGAATCAGCTTTCTATGGTGTTTGGACTCACTTGTGGCCCAGCTCATGAGCGATGGTGAAGGCCAGGTTGAGTCCGTTGTCCTCCGCCAGCACACACTTCCTCTTGGAGCTACAGGTGCCGCCCAGATAAGCGATTCCTGTGGAGAGAGCAAAGCACAGAGTGAGAAGATAACGGATAGACAGGAAACCACAAAATCTGACACTTTAATGCCTGAAGCTCATTCACACTGACTGGAGATCGGTCATTGCTGCTAATCGCTGTCAGTTTTAGCTTACTTTTGGCCTCCTCATAACTGAGAGGTTTGTAATTGCAGTTGTGTTTTTATGCCAATTTCAGTCGCCCGCCTGTCCTGAGGAATAACAACAGATTTCTTGCAAGAAATTTTTCCAAGAGGAAAAAGCAGTGCCATAAAGGACATAGATATGCCATTCATTTCATATTCAACATTTGGGTTTGTGTTATTGAACATTATTATTGAATTTTGAATTTTGCTGATTTTTGTTAAAAAAATGTGAATTGTTAAAATTGTGATCTATGAATATATATATATATCTATAAATCTCTCTCTCTCTCTCTATATATATATATATTTATTTATTTTTTTTAAAGTACATTATTTAAAAAAATTATAAACATATTGAAACCTAAATAATTAAATACTATAGGAAATAATATTTTATATGTTATGTATAATATATTTTGATAATTATTGTCATTTATAAATATTATTATAAGCATATTTTTTGTTATCTGGATAGTTTTGAAATAACAAACAAACAAACTAAATAAATAAATAAATCCTCAAAGCAATTATATAACTTAAGTCCAAAACAATTACATTTCATCTAAATAAATAAATCAATATTCAGATGAATGTTTCTGTTAAAAAAAACAACAAAAAAAACATCCATCAACACCCCTTAAGCAACATGCAAAATACATGAGAACAGGCTAGCAACCACATAGCAATGCCCTGGCACAACACTGTAACTTCATGACAGTGAGTTTGCACAGACAATCAACAGTCTGAATGTCTTCAGAAAATATAAAACTCTATACGACAGCACAACTGCTTTTTGTACAAACTGACAGCAAACACATGTCCTATGAGTCAGAATCTCTGTCACTGAGTGATGCCACATCAGAAAGTCTACATCATATCACAGACTATCACCTTTCTAGTGTTCATGTGAAAGCACCTGGTTTGTGTCTGACACTGGACGAAACCCAGACAACCTCACTTAGCCTCTGACCGCCGTAAGTGAAATCAATAACCAGAGAATGAAATTCAGCCAAGATGCTTGTGTTAAAAAAGAAAAAATGGCACAAAACTGTGTTAGGACGACAGGAGAGCAGTTTGGTCCAGCAGAGGTACTTTTACATGGAATAACAACAGGACTGTCTTATTGATTGTGAGTATATGGCAGGTCACATTTTTCAGTTTGTGTGATTTTTGCAATATGCATCTCATGCAATTAGCTCATTGCATTGTTAAAGAAAACTATATGAAGTATATATTAAAATATGAAACATTTAGAAGGCTTCAACTGGTCAAATCTGGTCAAAAACCCCATGACAATTTACATCTGCACACATCTAAATTTTTAGCTGCATTTTGAATTAGTAAATGAAAAAAAAAAAAAAAAAGTTAATGCAACTTCTGTTTGGAAGAGTAAATACAATGCCTTAAAATGTTGATTACATGGGCAGCTCACTACCGTAGGTTTTGAAACAAGTATATTATTATTTTAACCAACGTGAATAAATAAGCACTAAGCAGCCTATAAACAGTAACAGCTGTTTATCAAGGTACAATGAAAATACTGAACAACAACAGTGTGACTTAAAAGGCCCGTGAGAAAAAGATGATATACAATCACGTAACACATCTTATTAAAAAAAATTAGACTAGAAATAATTTCTGGTTTTACATGCTTCACACAGTGGTTCAATAAATATTGTTCTAGGCGGGCAATAAAAAAGAAACCCTGCAATTACAAAATAAAGAGACATTTGGATGTTCCACTGTAGCTCATAAATCAACATTTCTTTGGTATTTGCTCACAGTGTTTGATGATTGATGCTGGAAACAGTTGCAATGTACTGTAACATGCAGTAAAAACAAATGGATTGTGGTTTATCATTCTTCAATCTATGGTGTAGAAATACTTTGAAAACCAAACACTTCATAGTCGATCCATGTATGGAGACTAAGCTGAAATCCCAATTCAGTCGACGAGCGCAGCGTCAAAGCTGTAGTATCATATTAGGGATACAGAAGACGTGATGATTTGCTTGTGTCAGGATGAGTTTTTCATCTTTACACATGGAGCTGAGGTCTAAAACACATGTCGGAAAATAATGGGCTGTGCCATTTTTACACTGACTGGAATTGTATAATGGAAAAAATATTTTCCTTGCATGCCATATAAAAAGAACAGCAGGTTGATTGGAAAACAGATGTCCTAAATTCCTCCACTTCTCCTCTAAACCTCCATTTCTTCTTTGTTTTTTTTTGTTTTTTTTATTTTTTACAGCCATGCATACTTAGACAAGTGCTGCAATTATATCTTCTACATCTGTCACGGGCTGATTTACAGTCTAAAGGTCAGATGAGTTCAAGTTTCTGTAAGCAAGTCTCTGCAGTCGTTCTGTGCAGATATTTTTATAGCTTGCTGTGAGTTGATGGAATGTAATCTATAATGTGTAATGACTGTCTGGATGGGTGAACTGCACATGACAGACAGGTAGGCTTAATAACACCTTCACTGCATAATGAATGGAAATGAGAGCTCAGCAAATTATTTAAGCTTTCTTTTGTATTCCATGGAAAAAAAACAAGACAGCAATCGGGTTTGGAATGACAAGAGGGAGAGTAAATGATGATCCAGGATTGAAAAGTGAACTGAATTGAAGTCAAAATTGAACTGAATTGTAAATTTCATTTAATTAATTGAATTTCATTGCTGAATTTGATGAGTAATTTATGAATTTACGGGGAAAAAATCAATAAAAATTATACTGAAATTCTGAAAAAGAACGGATTTTAACAGAAATTCAAATTTGTTGTAATTGTTGTCAAGATAGATAGATAGACATCTGACAGACAGACAGACAGACAGACAGATAGACATCCGACAGACAGACAGACAGACAGATAGACATCCGACAGACAGACAGACATACAATAGACATACGATAGACAGACACACAGAGAGATAGACATATGACAGACAGACAGATAGACAGATAGACAGACAGATACATAGACAGACAGACAGATAGACAGACAGACAGATAGATAGATAGACAAACAGACAGACAGACATATAGATAGACATCCGACAGACAGACAGACATACAATAGACATACGACAGACAGAAAGACAGACAGACAGACAGACAGACAGACAGACAGACAGACAGGCAGATAAACAGACAGACAGACAGACATACAGGCAGATAGACAGATAGACAGACAGACAGACAGACAGACAGACAGATAGATAGACAGACAGTTAGACAGACAGATAGATAGACATCCGACAGACAGACAGACAGACATACAATTGACAGACAGACAGAAAGATAGACAGACAGACAGACAGACAGACAGATAGATAGACATCAAACAGACAGACAGACAGACAGACATACAATAGACATACGATAGACAGACAGACAGACAGACAGACATACAATAGACATACGATAGACAGACAGACAGACAGATAGACATCCGACAGACAGACAGACAGACAGACAGACAGACAGACAGACAGATAGACAGACAGACAGACAGATAGACATCCGACAGACAGACAGACAGACAGACAATAGACATACGATAGACAGACAGACAGACAGATAGACATACGATGGACAGACATCCAGACAGATAGACAGACAGATAGATAGATAGATAGATAGATAGACAGACAGACAGACAGACAGACAGATAGACATACAATAGACATACGATAGACAGACAGACAGACAGACAGACAGACAGATAGATAGACATATGATAGACAGACAGACATACGATAGACAGACAGACAGATAGATAGATGGATAGACAGATAGATCGATAGATAGATAGATAGACAGACAGACAGACAGACAGACAATAGACATACGATAGACAGACAGACAGACAGACAGACAGACAGATAGATAGATAGACATATGATAGACAGACAGACAGACAGACAGACAGATAGACAGATAGACATCCGACAGACAGACAGACAGACAGACATACGATAGACAGAGAGAGAGACAGACAGACAGACATAGATAGACAGATAGATAAAATCAGATTGCAGAGCCACTGATATCAGCAGCTGAATTTGACTCAGCGCTCACCACGGGCCCCACAGCTCACGGTCCAGCCAGACAGACTCAGAAAGACAGGCCTAAATACACACGGCGCCGGGAGATATTTTGCCGATTATTTATCTGGGGTTAATTTGCCGTTAGCACATGTAGAGTGCTTTGCATTCACGAGTTGAGCCCTTTCGTGACGAGAGAAGAACAGCGAATCTACCAGCTCAGCAGCCTGGGCGGCCCGGCTGAACGCTGGACAAACACTTTGTTATTAGTTGTGAGGAACGCTTTCGGTCAGATGCTTTAAACGACAACAATGACAAACACAGCCATCACATGCAGGATCAGTCTTTTATCTATCTGTATATATATCTATATACGTATAGATATTATATACAGTATATATACTGCAGTAGGTCGTCACTCTGTCCGGGTGTTATTCAATTTTCACTGTGTTTTTCTCCTCATTTCCCGTTTCCAACAGCAAGCGGAGAGAGTTTGAGCTGCTTTAATTTAAAACACAAGAATATGAGACAACAAACATGCAAACAAATATCAACAGTCCAAATTACAACCACATTTTTCCTTGAAAGCTCCCTGGAAAACAAGAAAAAAGTCAAATGAGATTTTTTTTAATATCTCAATTGTTTATTCTAGATTTTTAATATCTCAGTTGTTTCTCTGGGCCAGGTTTGGTTGTCAGCCTGAAGTCAACAAGAAATGACATTCGCAACACATTTTATTACGTAAAATTATTTATTCATTTATCACTATTGCTATCACTAACACTAATAAAAAAAATTTATTTACTGTTTTTATTACTTTATTTCAATAATCAAAAATTTTTCTCAAAAGCTTAGTGACAAACAACACTTTTTCCATTATATTTCGATTGTTTCTTCTACACAGTAATGGGATTAAATAAAATAACATTTATTTAATAAATAAATTGTATATTGTATAATATAATATAATATATATATATATATATATAATTGAATTTATTATGGTTTAATATGTCTCAGAAAAAAGTTTTTGAATATTGAAATCACAAAGTATGTAAAACGGCAATTCACCTGAGCAGGAAAAATATGTCTAGGATTTTCTTGAGTTTAAATGAACTGTTTTCCATGTTACGCTCCATTTAAAGCTTCAGTTTTACAGTCCCACACTGAACCGTCCCTCTCAAGCCCTCAAACGGCCCACAGAAAACAGGAAACATTGAACCTACTGTGCAGGAGGGCTTATAAAACCATGGAGACGATCCACAGAACTGAACATCAGGATCGGTTCCATATTACGAAAACTTCAACAACAGACATGAAAAGACGTCTCGGAGGTATTTATGTTCATGATTCTTCATGGTGTTTCTTGTGGCCTTCAGCTGAATGTATGTTTTATGGTAGCGATAGACCGTGATTTAAAGTTCAACTCACGGTTGTGGCGCTTCATTGAAGCAAATATCAATAAACACAGTAAAGTGGTTGAAACAGGAGTTGCTTATTATGACTAAACATCTCACATCCGAGTCAGGACACGATGGAAATCCCAAAACACTGAGGCATGTTTTACTGTTTCTACTAGAAAGAGGTCAACTATTAAAACTATGAGACCTCTGCTCAGAGAACTGTTGTGTTTTAATGATCAATTTTTGCTCACAGCCTCATGTTTAGTGTTATGCCCCGTCCACACCAAGAACGATAACTATAAAGTTAACGATATTAGCGTCCACACCAGCGAACAATATCGTCTGTTTATTCTAAGCGCACGCTCGTCTGCCGCTTTAAATTCTCCAGCTCATTATAGCAGGATGGATTCTGATTGGCTGTCAATGTTTGTATCGTTCATCAGCTGGAAAAAAATTGTTCTGAAAATGATTCCAACGATATTGTTTCTCTGTGCTTTTATCGTTATAGTTATGGTGTGGACTCTGCAATTCTTTAATATTGAGATCGATTTTTAGAACTATATATTTATCGTTATCTTTATAGTTATCGTTCTTGGTGTGAACGGGGCTTGATTGATCAAACCACTAAGCCAAAAGGTGTGGTCATATTAGTGAAATTTCGTTGAGATTTTGTGGGCAAAACATGTCTATTGTCCATAGTGTAGCAATGCATGAAGCACAAAAAGCACTGAAAACTTCTCCGAAGTTTATATTTATTTAACAGACAAAACAAACGTGCCAATCTGTATCGGTCTTATGGGGCAGCTGTAAAAGTTAAACCCCTCGTATCAGATCTCACTCGAGTCGTGGACTGTTGCTAAGGGCGAAGAACTCAAAGAAACAGAGACTTCAAAAGCCAGGAAGTGAATCTGAGATGGGAGACGTTAAGCCTGAGGTAGGAGCTTATCCCTTCTCAATCAAACCCTATCTCAATGGGATCCTTGTACATCAGCTGAAAAGAGAGGTGCTCCATTTAAACACAGTCTTCTGCTCTGAATGATCTCCAAGATGAGGCGTCTCTGCTCCTCCTACCTGAATGAATGGGGAAATTCCTCTCGTTTAATAATTACAGCCTTTGACTGAGTTCAGAGGGTGATTCCAGACAGTTAGGTGCGCATTTCAATGGGACGAGAGGAAATGCAACATGTGTTTCCATTAAACTATTCCACATCTTTTTTTTAGGCAAATATTTCTTTTGCTGCAATCTCATGAGCACATTTACACAGGTAAATAATTCATAAAGACCTTCAAAATGGGAAAAAAACTGAGCCGTTTTGGCATCAGAAGTAGAGTTTTTGGCGTTTAAACAAATAAATCACAGTTTGCAATGGGTCATTTCCAGTATTGCATAATTTGGCAGGAGGATTTTTTTTTTTTTTTGAGGTTTACCTATTGTTTTCTAAACCATTTGATTTAACCCTTGTGCTGTGCTGAAAATCCTTCAAAATAAATCAGTCAAAAATATCCAGCCTATTAAAATTGCTCGTAAATCTCTCATTATGAAATTATCACCAAATCACACATTCAATCTTTTAATCAACTTGTTTTCTTTCAGTTAGCACAAGTTTTGTATTTCTTTTTGGAACTGATTAGTCCTCAATGATCTGAGCTCATGCATCTCAGTTTATGAGTAAATAAAACAAAAAACTATGATGATCTGTGGATCATTTTGGCAATATTCATTCAAAATCAGAGGTGCATAAACTCAGATCAACGTGGACTATGACCATTCACTTCCAAAAAGAAAATAATAAATTTTTAGGAAAGTTGTTATCCCCTGTGTGAGCAAAGTCAGTAGGTTTTAATCCGATGCAATAACATTAAATAGCATTTTCGGGAAAAAGAAAATCCTCTCGGTCAAAATGACCGGAACAAAACACGAGGGTTAAAGCAACATAAACTGTTTTGTTTTTGAAACAAAATCTGCCAAGACAAAGTTAATTTGTAGGTTTTTTTTATTCTTGATGATTCAACAAAAACGTGCATATCTTAAACTATGACACGGTTGAAACGTCTGCAAAAAGCTTGGGATTAAAAGTTTAATGTTGTTCAAGTTAATTGTGGCTCTTGTTCTAAACAGTTTAAAATGCAAATGTATCACATCGCAATATTGTAAACATATTGTTCCTACTGCTAGTGGGGCATAAAGTGGGTTGAAGTTGATATCAGTGAGGTCATTGCTTTCATCACTGGCGCCGTTATCCCAAACGCTCTCGTTTGACGGACACTCACCAGACTTCACTTGGTTACTCCAACCCCACTACCAATCGACTCGAGACCATATACAGTCAAATAACTATAGAATTGCATCATGCGAGCGTTAAATGCAAAACAAAGATGTGGAACAGAAATAGAAAGTCTGCTTATCTTACGTGTCTTGACACGGAAGCCTTCGCTTGGCTGCCTCTACAGACTGCAGGTTTTTCACGGTTGATGTCAATGTTCCCCTGAAGGAACTGGGCCACCCAAATAGAGAGACGTCCGCTCAAACTCATCATTCTAGGGATGCCATTCCCAGTTGCTGCATAATAGCAGCACTGTGACCAAATGATTTCCATCATGCCGGAACAATTACGGCCCGCTCTGATTGTCTGGAACTGAACAAACGGACCTGAGGTGGCTTCTGCGCTTGCAATCCTTTCTGGATGCGATGCCTGTCCCATGGTATGCAGACGCTAAAGAAAAGCATGACCCTGCTGAGCGTGTTTGGGAACTCTAGAATGGACGAATTTTCACCTTTACGTGTTTAACAAAACCTTAGACTTAACAGCATGGCATGTCAAAACTTTGAGATATGTCATGTGACTTTCACTCCAAGGCTCTGTTCCAAAAACTAGTGTGCTGCCTTCATAGTCATCAGTCATCAGTGTTGTATAAGGTGGAAAGCATGATTACAATGGTGTCTAATTTACCATCTTTGGGCCAACTTCAGGCAGTATTGCATGCATTCTTCACAGAGAACACATCTCACAATGCAAACTCTCTGAAGAAATGCAATATTTACAATTTACAATTTTCTTGCAAAAATGCTTTTATTTAGTTAGAATTTTATATTGCTAGAATGTTAAAAGTTAACACATGCAATTAATTAAATATGTTTAACACTAAATTCTTTTAATGCCTTTTATTCAAATTGACACTGATGAATTGTTTATAAAATTCACAATATTTGCGTTTTAACGCAGCTTGACAAATAGAGAATCAAACATAACAATGTGAGTAAAGAAAATTGTAATCAGAACATGACTACTTCTAAATACCTGTCAATGGAGAATGATGCTTTTTGAAATGTTGTAGTTACAGCATCGACCAGCAGGGGCAAACTGAGCCATGCCACCAGACAGACGTTCACCTTGACAAATGTTATGCTGCCTTCTAAGACACCTTTTTGGCCAAAATGTGAAATGTGAATGTGTCTCATTTGCAGAGAATAAATTCCAAAATGTATTTTACATAATTCGGACAAAATTAGACTTAAATGTAAAAATACTTATAATTCATCTAATGTAAAAAAAAAAAAAAAAAATAGTAAGAAAAATGTTAATGTAATGTACCAAATACTTTTTTTCTATACGCAAACTTTCTCGCTATTTACTTATGTATTTTCTTTATTTTTTATTTTTTCCCAAATCATTTTTGTATACTTTCGCTCAAAAGTTTGGAATCAGAAAGAGTTTTTCTTTAATACTTTTATTCAGCAAGGATGCATTAAATCGATTGAAAGTGATATTAAAAACATTTACAATGTTACAAACTATTTCTATTTCAAAAAATGCTGTTCTTTTGAACTTTCTGTTCATCAAAGAATCCTAAAAAATAAAATGTATCAGTTTCCACACAAATATTAAGCAGCACAACTGTTTTCAACATTGATAATAGACAGAAATGTTTCTTGAGCAGCAAATAAACATATTAGAAATGATTTCTGAAGGATCATGTGACACTGAAGACTGGAGTAATGATGCTGAAAATTCAGCTTTGCATCACAAGAATAAATTACATTTTACAATATATTCAACTAGCAAACAGTTATTTTAAAGTGTAATAATTTTTCAGTATTACTAAATAAACACAGCCTTGGTGGGCATAAGAGACTGCTTTCAAAAGCAAAAATCTTACCAACTCCAAACTTTTGAACAGTAGTGAATGAGGGTTCATTTCTAATAGGTTGCTGCCTTATTAGACCGCTGCCTCTCTAGAGAGCAGAAAAACAAAGCTGACTAGTTTTTGGAACACAGCTCAAGAGCAGATCACAGTTCAGTGTTCATTCCCCGGGGTACGCTGGGATACGAGTGAATATGAGTCACCTGGCTCTGCTCATGAGTGGCAGGAATCCAGGGGGTCAGGAGAGGGGAAGTGACAGGACTATTTTCAAATGCCCCACACAGAGAAATGCACAAGCGGCAGGTGGCCAGGACTCACGGATCGCCAGAGGATCTGAGATCTGTTCTGAGTTTGGAAGAAATCGAGGTTTCGATGACGAACGCTCTGGATTAAAAAGATCACGGACTGACGTTCTCAAGACCCAAAGGCATGTTTATGTTATTCAGTAAACATTCATCTCTTGTTTCGTGTTTCTCCATCAATGACTGAATACTGATGGGATAATGTCAGAATACTTAATGGTCCATATCAAAAAGTCCAACAGATTTATGAAGAAGAAACTGGCTGCATATGGACGACCTGAAGAACTTTAACACATAAACTACATTTTGACATTATTTTCTGAAGAAATTGTGAGAGCTGCTTACCCACATTAAGCTCGCTGACATGACTGCAGCATGTTCTGGGTGGTTATTAGGGTGATGCTATGCAGTTGGTGCTAATATCACTGTAACAGATGTTCTCTTGTGGCTTAACAAGACTTTTAGTTATTTCAAGGATTTATAATACAATTTTGTGGCTTTTCAGAAGAAATTGCAAGAAATTTTCAATATATGTTTGAGTGCCTGGGTCATATTTCATTTCATAAATCAAAAGAAATTGTGCATAAAAATGTAAAGCTTAAAAATAGGTTTTAAAAAAAGTTAAAAAAAAAAAATACTTCAAAAACTTCACCCACAAAATCAAACTAAATTTTGCATTAGAAAAGTACTAGAACCTAAATGTATGTTCCTAAAAAATATAATAATACTTTTATACTAAAGGTATAAATACTAAAGTACTTCGCTAAATACTATAAGTTATTTCTTGATTTTACAAGACAATTTTGTGGATTTTTACAGATTGCAAGAAATAAAGCATTTTGAGGTATGAGTGTTTATGTCTGGGTAATATTTCACCTGAAAAATGTAAAGAAATTTTGCATAAAAAATTTAGAACCTAAAAATGTTTTAAAAAGGTATAAATAAATAAATAAATAAATTATGTTCCTAAAAATAATACATATCCTCCTGAGACCCAGCTATGGAGTTTTTGCCTCTGTAGTGGACATTCTATTTTAGTGAATTTCTCTGAGACCTCACATGTCACAGTTGTAAGTCTGGATGTCCTGTACAGAGCACATTCAGGGCTTTATAGAGATACTAAATGTTTGGAAGTTCCACCATGACCACACCCTCTCATAGGTCTTTAAAGATGAGTAAATTGAATTTAGTAAAAAAAAATTTACATCCTTATGGAAATATGATTATATTTTGTAATTGTCATTTAAATCTGAATAATTTTCAAATTGTTTGTCATAAAGCAACATCTCAGGAAAATGTTATGGGTTTTCAAATTCAAATATGACTTTCTGTTATGAAACAGGACATCATTTCATTCATGTCCACTGTAGAGGACACCAGGACTAAAAGCATGTTTATTGTGCATTTTGGGAGACAACAATTGAATAGGAAAATTAATTATCAATTGTCTTATGAAATATTAGATATTATTATGAAAATCTGGCCAATTATTACTCCCATTATGACAGTTCTTTTTTCAACATGCTGTCCCAACAGCAACACATTAATATGCAAATTAGATACAGTGTATAGATACACTGTGTTTAATGGGAAAACCAGTTTATGGAAATTTTTACACACATATTGCATAAAACAAAATGGTATATCAAATAATTTTGTTATATATTTTATAACATAGTTGAGAATCATCCTTAAACAAAGTTTAGTATAAAAAAATCCTGAAACCTAAAAATTGATTAGTGATTTAAAAAAAAATCCCATTGTTTTTGCCTTTTTGATGTCTGTTCATGCCATTTTATTTTTAGAAAAACTTAGTCCTAGTGTCCTCTACAGAGGACATAGAAAAAAAAACATGAATAAAATATAATTTTTCAAAAATGTTATTTTTCAATTTTTTTCTTATGGTCTAAACAATGTAATGACATGAAAAAATACAAAATTCACAAAACTTTTTTTGGGGGGGTCTCAGGAGGATATAGAACAAACTTGTTATTTTTATGTGTTTTAAAGAACACATAAGGAGTCATTGGATGCCCATTTTCCACAAGTTGATATGATTCTTTAGGGTCTTTGGTTAAAACATACTTTGGTTAAAATTTCTCAATGGTTGTGTAAAAAAACACCTTCTTTACCCTGTCAAAATCAGCTCTGTTATCATCAAGCTGTGTTTTAGTCCATGTTGCTTTAAATGCTAATGAGCTCTGCTCGCCCCGCCCCTCTCTTCCGTGGGGTGACGAGCAGTACTGTTTACTTCAGCCACGGAACTGGCTAACTAGCACGCTATTAGGAAAAGCGATTTGCAAAGATTCATAAAAAACACTTATGCTCACTTCTTCTGTAGATGAAGCTGGATCACAAATGATTTGCACGAATATAGACGCATATTAGGCACATCGGGATCGGCGCATTCACTTCAAAGCGAAAGTAACGTTAATCCTCTGCGTCTTCAGCGGCTCAGATGTCGGGAGTAAATGGTGACTGCCTTATTCATTATTACATCCAACAACAAAACACCTCAATCGTTCAATCTGAGACATTCTTGTCTTCCCCTGCACGGGAGTCGACACAATGGCGGACGGATGACAGCTCACTCAGGGCGGGTCTAAGGTAAGACGGACTTGTCAATCAACTATCGTGGGAGGAGTCTGTACAGAACTGTGTCATTCTGACAGGAATCTCAGAACAGCCTGATTTAAGAAAGCGAATTTTAAAATAAAGATTTAAAAAAAAAAAAACACTGGGTGGATTTTTATCATTATAGGATGGATGTGTACACACACTTCCAACACACATTTATGTTCAAACAACTTGAAAAGTGAATTTTGCATCCAATGACCCCTGTAAGCTTGTTGATATGACTGTAGTATGTTCTGGGTGGTTATTATGCTATGCGGTGCTTAAATCATGGTAACAGATGTTCTCTTGTGGCTTAACAAGACATAGATATTTCAAGCATTTATAATACATTTTTGTGGCTTTTTACAGACCGCAAGAGATATTCCATTTTATTTTTGAGGTATTTGTGTGTGTGGTTATAAATTCCCATGAAGTAACTATGAGAAGAATCCATCAAAAAAAAGAGCGGTTCAGCTAGACTCACCAACTGTGTCACAAGGCTCATCTTTGTGGACGCAAAAATCTGTTCTGGAGAGAGAAAACAAGACAAGAGAGAAACACAGACAAATGTTAGATAACAGAAAAGCAAATCAAATGAGATCTATATTGTTTCTCCAACATAGCAATGAGATTATAAAGAGGGCAAATGGAGACTCCTTTTCAGACTTTTCTCCTGTTAATCTCACATTTGTTTCATCTAGAGTTTCAGAGACCTCAAAAATGTCTCAAACGATGCTCAGACACCAAATTTTGCAGTCAAAAGTCAGAGATCTTACTAAACATTTCTCATCATTTCTTCCACAAATGAATCTATGCTATTTACATTCACTTTATAACTGTATACTCTTCCTGAAAGTTGATTAATGACTCATTTGTGTCTTTAATTTCTCCTAAGACACTTGATCTCAAGGTTGGCAGATGAATTTTGGGACTTGAGACACATAACTGAGATGTTCATTGCACATTCATTGACTTGTGTATTATTTATTTATGAGAGAAATAAACTAACCAGATTCAAGGCAACAAAAGCAAACATCAAAGGCAAAACAGCAAATAATCTTTAGTAAACAAGGAATGAAAAGCTGATATATAATATCTTGAGAAGCTTCAATATATCTGTGAAACAAAAGGGTCCTGCTGAAAATGTTTTGTTGTGTTTGTTTGGATGCCTGTTGCCTGAACCTGACCTCTGATGGTTAAATAGTGCATTGTGGGAAAACCACAGCGCTTTTGCTGTAACTGTGCACTCCTTTCCCCTGTGTGGCGTTCCTCCATCAGTTAAAGGAGTAACACTTCAAAACAACAGTAAATTAATCAAATCCAGCTCATTTCCTGCTCAACTCTTGTTTACATGAGGAGTGAACCAGCCACAATGCTCAAGAGAAGTTACAACAACCAGACAAGAGTGGCATGAACTCAGTATGACACCAAAACTTCAGACAGCGACAGCAGTAGAGTTTTTCTGTGACTTCTGATGCATAAAACCACTAACTAGCGTTCAGGACTGACACTCAAACACACGCTAGGGTGAATCCCACGATGCCTGTCAAGATGTCTGAGTTATATTTTACCCCAAAACCAAAATACATTTTGCATGAGGAAATGTTTTTGTAGAACCAAAAAATATGAAACAAATCAAATAAAAATAAAAATAAAATAAAGACATAAAAATTTCACTCCAAAAAGTTGAAATTTATTTATTTTTTGAAATTTAGAAGCCAAAAATATGTTCCAAAAAGAAAAACAAACAAACAATATAAATCACCCCAAAATGTAAAATATATTAGATATAAAATAAAATAATAAAATAAAATAACAGAAAAATATTTTGCTCCAAAAACTGAAAATTAGGATTTTTTTTTTTTTTTAATTTAGAACATAAAAATCTTCTCCAAAAACAAAGAAAAGAAAAGAAAAATAACAACATAAATCACCACAAAACATAAAATGCATTTTGAGATATAGACATTTAAAATATTTTTAATACAATTTTGTGGCATTTTAAAAATTGCAAGAAAATGTCATGAGATATAAACACACACATACACATATATACATTTTTATTTATTTATTTATTTATTTATTTATTTATTTTTCCACAAATGGCCACTTGGGTGTATCACAAAATATGAAATTAAATATAAAATATAAACATTTCCCTTCAAAAATCCCCCCAAAAATGTAATATGCATAAATAAATTTAGGAAGTTTTTTTAATCCATATATACAGTACACACACACACACACACACACAAAGCATTTTGAGTGGGGGGGTTTTTTCAGATATTTGCTGATTTTTCTGGATTTTGTTAGGCAGATCAGCACTGATAGAGTTTGGCCACCGCAGCAGGGTTAACGTGAGCATGCTGAGAATTATGTCAGAGCCCTATGGAACAAACAGGGAACGTCTAAAGCCCTGGGCTGGGTGTGAAATGGCAAACAGATGCTTCAGAAGAGGCCGTTTTCCCACGCACCCATCTGACGACTGAGCAAGGTGCTGACAGCCTCACATCAGCTTCTGGGAACAAATCAATGTGAAGTTATACGACACATATATCAGGGCTCGTGGTGCCTGCGAAGAAGTGCAGACAGACAGAAGAGGGCAGAGAGAGACGGCGAGAAACAGAAAGAGACTACTGCAAACACCAAACAACACTTGATGTCTGGATATCGTCCAGACTTGCTTGCATCCCCCCCCTCCCCCCTCACTTCCCGACTGGCCTGAATTCAAACAGATTCATCCCCACATTACAAGCAGAAAGCACATCTCCTCCCCGCCACCAAAGGAAATCCATCTGACATCCAAGAAGATCTAAGAGACTTTGTATTTTTGCTCTCTCAGCACGATAAGAGTTGCACCAAGTACTATCAAGCAAACTAGGCAAGTTGTTTGCTAAAACACAATTAAACGACCCATCACACAGGGTCAACGTCAGCTCATGATGAAGGCACCTCTGAATCCCTCAATTAGCAGTCGACATTGCGGACTGAAAAGCATTCCTGAGTCTAGAGCAACCACATCCAATGCCTTCAAATCTGCTAACAACAAAGAGTTAAAGATGTCTGCTGTGCTTCCTCTTGTAATTGTCTTTGGCAGGGCTGAACTCTGGGGAGGCAGTGGCTGCAGCCTCAGAGCCTGTAATTTGACTTTACCAAAACCATTTTTGAGCTTAAACAATGACTAACAGGTGAGGAGGAGAGGCAGAACACCAGATACCTCTGCTGTGGTTTTAAACACTGAATTGTTAACAAATAACAAGCAGGGATTGTGGTACTCAGTGTTGGGGAGTAAGCAGCGACATCACAGACTTTACTACATTACTCAACTCTTGCTGAAAAGTATCAAAGCTTCTCATTTACTACATTTACGTTCATGCATTTTGCAGACGCTTTTATTCAAAGTGACTTGCAATGCATTCAAGGTTTACGAGACATAGAACTGATATAAAACTGATATAGAATTCATATTTTTCTAGTTTAATTAGTTGCATTTAGTGTTAATTTCTTTGTTCAATTATGTCAGTAATAGTGACTGCATGGTAAACTGTAAACTACTGTAAAAATGCTACAGAAAAACTGTTAATAGGTTAACAGTAAGTTCCCGTAATACATACAGGGGAAAACTGTAAAAGATCTAACCGGACATTTCATGTAGCTTTGTTCACACAGCATTCAGTCCATGTTATGGCATTAACCTTTTTAACAACAGATTCTGACCTCTGAATGGAATAAAAAGAGGAAAAAGCTGTGTGAACTGTCTAACGTTATTAGCTTTTGTTAGTAGTTTGTAGTGTAGCTGACTATGTTTTCAAAAGAACAGCATGACTGTAGTGTACTTTAAATTATGAGCAGGTTGTAGTTTGGACAGCTACATTTTCAAAGTAGTTTCCCCAACGTTGGTGGTCAACAAATGACAAACTAAAACATCAGAGGACCTTTGAGGTGGTTCGACAGAAAAAGAAAAAAAAAATCAAATAGGCAACAAAGACGTTGTTGTTTACAAAACGTCAGACAGCTAAGATTAATGTCTCTTGTTGAGAGTCTGCAATCATCAAAGGTTTTCACCATACGTGCTCTGCGACGTGTCACTTTGGCTGTCTGATGTCCCTCTATTCCAAAGGGTTTTTGATGTGGGCTTCTGGTTTCCCTTCTTGTTCCTTCACAGCTTAAGTGAATGTGACACACAGCTGGGTGCTGACGACAGATCCTGTTCAGCGACGAACGGCTGGGAAGGGATATAGTTAAGAGCGCTGATTTCCATTAGAGCTAACACGCATGGAGGATGTGACCCACCACCCTATCCCAACTGTCCGAATGAAAGCATTTCTGACCTCATGCTGTATAATAGGAGCTAACGCTGCGTTCCATTCGACTTGGAAAGTCAGAATTTCCAACTTCCTTTTTGGAAATTGCAACAGAAAGTCAGACTTCCAATTTGGAAACTCGTGCGGAAATCTAGAGGTGCCAACATTACATAATAATCAGAACTGATTAGTAAACGCTTACAGAGACTGCCGTGTAAAACATGGTAAACGATCATCTCTGTTGACTATCATACATTTCATGGCATCATTTAAGCTTTGCAATTTGGTGGCTAAGAGACTTCTTTAAATAAAATCAAGCATCTGCAGTTATACAGTGGAGAGTTGCTGTTTTCTATTGAGTCTAGTGAGTATAAACGATATCTAGGCATACATCCATTCATCTATCTATCTATCTATCTATCTATCTATCGTTCTTTTTGTCTGTAAGGCCCATAAAACACTCAAACTTAAAAAAAAATTTTTCAAAACTTTCAAACTTTATTCTAGTTAAAAGATATAGTTATATGAATTTTCTTTGATTTTTATAATAATTCTACGTACACCACTGTTCAAAAGTGGTCGGTAAAATGTATTAATGTTTTTGAAAGAAGTCTCTTCTGCTCACTGAGGCTGCATTTATTTGATTAAAAATACAGTAAAATCTGTAATACTGTGAAATATAATTAAAATTTTAAAAAGCTGATTACTATGTGAATATACTGTAAACTGTAATTGATTGTTGTGATGCAAAGCTGAATTTTCAGCATCATTACTCCAGTCTTCAGTGTCACATGATCCTTCAGAAATCATTCTAATATGCTGATTTGCTGCTCAAAAAACATTTCTTAATTTTATCAATGTTGAAAACAGTTGTGCTGCTTCAAATGTTTGTGGAAACATGAATAGAAAGTTCGAAAGAACATTTATTGGAAATAGAAAGTTTTTAAACACTATAAATGTAATTAGTGATACTTCTGATCAATAAAATGTAATTTCTTAAAAAACATCGCACTAAAATTAAACTTTTGAATGGTACTGTAGATTCACATCAAACTGAATTGAGATTACCCCAGTTCAAACTGAATCCAAATTCAAGCATTCTAAATTTAATTCTAAATGATACGCAACCCTGCAATCGCATTTAAATTGATGAGTGAATGTCTGTAACTTACAGATCTGTAGGCGCACAGACAGCAGTGTTTGACATAATGCTAATCATAATATCATTTTGACTTCTCGCAGCTGTAAACTACAAGTATGCATGTTGCTTATGACACAGCATGTTACGGTACAGTACATGGGCACAGTGATGCCGGCCCTGGTGCTGGGACTCTACCTGACACAGCTCTTTAAAAGCATAGATCGGTCAGTAATGATTTTATAACAGATCTCAGCGAAGGCCTGAATGAGTTTAAGCTCTCAGAAGAGCAGTGAAAAGTGTGGTGTAAATGTGGCCATAGAAGCATTAAGAAGATAATCTTTCTTCAGTCAGCAAGTGCCGCGGGAACCCGGGACGAGCCACTGACAGCTCCAACAAAGCTGTGAGAGGGGAAACCGAGGCACACCTTGTCAAGCCTTAATTTGCTTTGATGCATTCCCGCTGCCCCGAGCCATCTTGGCATGCAAGCTGAGACAGATGTTGCTCCTGTACGCCGCATCCTTACAGAGAGCTGCTTTTGTACGCCGGCGGAGATCATATTTAACCCGGTGCAGGGGGAACAAAGGCCCTCTCTGTGTGCGCTGGCTCTCCCTGCGAGCTCCTCGGGCCCGGGATGACAGATAGTATCTGACAGGCTCACATGAGTCGTTTAACAAAAGGATTTTCTTTTTCTTTACGTTTTTGGATCCTGAAAATTACAGTACGCTAATAAACCCTAATCCCGCGCCGGGAAAGCCGTGTTTTGGCTGCTGTGAGTAATCTGTTGTAGTGAAAAGATGAAGATCGGGAGCAAACCTGTCTCGCTGACAAAAGGATTATTAGGCTCTATCACAGCTCAGATACTGGCGGGTTCAAATTGTGTTGGATCTCAATAAAAGGGATGAAAAAAGGTTAAATCTGTCTTAAGCAGCCAAGAGCTGAAAGACACCGAACTTCAAAGGACGTGCGTGACAAAACGTAAAGTGAAAGACGTAAAAGAGAGAGACGGTGATGGAGAATGAGAAGAGTACTGTTCCAAAACAGTATTTGGAAACAGAAGTAACACTTAAAAATGTCTGTATCTGTCAAATTCTGCACATCTTGTCTCTTATCTAACTTTTTTCATCGTTGTTGGTTAGTATCTTTTAATCAACTGGTCTTTTGGTCAGTTTTAGTCAGGGCTGAGCAATTTTTCAGATTTTAGAGATTAATTTGAATGTAATGTTTTACCACGATTTTATTTTTTAGAAATCGAGGAATCACGATTGAATAGAAATATTACCAAACGCTAGAATTAGACATTTTGACAATATGCCAATGATAACAGTAAAGAGAAAAGATTGACCGAACCGCATGTCGGTGCATGTGATTAACTGCTCATGTGTGACATGCTCTGTGAAGGACCATAGTGTAAGTACAATATATGCTAGGTGCCATTCACACAGAATTCACTTTTGTATTGACAAATATGCGATGAGGGCAGTGGAATAGGAAAAACTTTTGAACTTGAGCGCCGCGTTTTTAGAATGCCGTTTCATGCATGAGATGCTGCAAGAGATGCGAGTACAACAGTTAAACGCCCATGTTTACATAGGAAAAAAAATTAATAAAATAAAAAAGCAGCACAATCGAATAAAATAACTGTAAAGAACTACTACTGTATGTCTGATATTTCATGTATGCATCATGGTGATAGGCTGAAAGCTGCTGTTCATTGTTTTTACAGAATATTTATAGTTAATAATAGTCTACTGGTGTTAGTCATTTTGAATTTGAATTACTGGTACCATGACTTTTGAGAATTTTTAAAAGCATTTTCCTTGTATTATTTCTGAGCATATGGTACAAGATGTATGCATCTTTTTTGCAAAGATATTTAACAAGTGATTTGTTCAACATTTAAGTTTAAGTTTAAGTTTATTTATTTTTAAAGCACTTTCAAAACAGCTTAGAGGCTGACCAAAGTGCTGTACATGAGGAGAATAATAAGTCCAATATAAAATCCAAAATAAAATAGGCTACTCGGTATAACATGGGCACACACAATTCAAAGCAAAAATGAAAATCGACAAATTAACACATGTTGAAAAGCTAAGGGAAAAAAATGAGTTTTAAGGAGAGATTTGAAAACTGATAAAGAGGGGGCCATTCTAAGTTATACAGGCAAACTATTCCACAATCGAGGGCCCACCACCGAAAAGGCTTGGCCCCCCCCTACGTTTCAGCCTCGAGCAAGGGATGGTCAATAAGTTAAGGTTGCTAGATCTTAAACTTCTAGAAGGGTTATAGGGACACAGTAAATCAGACAAGTATTTTGAAGCAAGATTATGTAGACATTTAAACACAAATAAAAGAATTTTAAAATCAGTCCGGAAAGTGGACTGTGAGCCAATGGAGGGCTCGCAAAATGGGGGTGGCGTGGTCAAATTTACAACCATTTTTGAGAAATTTAGCTGCAGCATTTTGAACCAATTGAAGTCAAGCTACCTGAGATTTAGAGATACCGTAAAATAGAGAATTGCAGTAATCCAAACGCGAAATTATAAAAGCGTGGATAACTGTCTCACGAGATTTTTCAGACCAAAAATGTTTTATTTTGGAGAGTGAACGAAGCTGAAAGAAACTAGAGGCAACGATACATGTTTATCTAATGTTAGGCGACTATCAATGAGGACACCAAGATTACGTACACAGTTTGAATTAAAAACAGACAAATTGCCCAGGACAGAATTATTAAACTCAGCTTTATCAGATGGACCAAAAATTATAATCTCAGTCTTAGAGTCATTAAGAGTTAAAAAGTTATTAGATAGCCAAATTTGACCTCGTCAAGGCAGGACAGTAGAGTAAGTAAAGCAGAGGAGTCATTTCTTTTTATCGGCAGGTAGATCTGACTATCATCTGCATAAAAATGCAACGATACTCCAAACTTTCTCAAAATCGAGCCTAAAAGAAGCAAATAGAGGGAGAAGAGCGAATTTACATCATGTTGACAACTTTATGTGTGGTGCATTTGGAATAGAACTTTCTTTAACTAGAGGGTAATAAAGAAAAAGTAACTTGAATCATGTTGTAGTCACATTTTCAAGATGACTAATTGGTCAAAAGTTCTGGGGGGAAAAAAATGTTTGTTTTTTGTTTTGTTTTTTTGTTTTTTGCCATATCACCAAGCCCTAGTTTTAGTGAATATATAAAGCGCTGCTCAAGTTCACACTTGAGTTCCATATTTGCTCATCAAAGCGTGATTGATAAATACCTGGTGACCAGCACGGCCACGTCCACAGGAGGAGGATCGTCTCTGCTCCCAGGAACGTGATTGTTTCCCAGGTATCGCGCGCCATATTCCTCATGCTGCCAGTGACAGAAGCTCTCCAGGGCTTTTTCTCCATGGTGGCCCACCTTCAGCTTTTCCTAAGAAACACACTGGACAATTAGAATCTGATTTACAGCCTTCAGCAAAACTTTAAATTAGAAACTTCCCACTGTATTTGTAAGAAGGTCTGTAGTAACATATTCTTCTGTGGTCATTTGAACACAATCAGAGCATTAAACGTCAGTCGGTTCACCTTACACGCAAGTGAACTGTGGGATTTTTTTTTCTTTGAAACAGTAAGACATAATGAATGGGCTGTAATTCTGTCCCACACAGCCTCAAATTAAATATGACAGACTCCCAGGGACAAACAGTTTACACTACTAGTCAGTGGATTTTACTTTAAAGACCCTATAAAATTGATGAGAGCAGTATTTCCTATTGAAACAGTAAAAGAGCCTTTTAGATGATAGTGTTTACATGAATCATGATTTGCTGCTTTGCTACTTGTTAGTCATAAAAGGGAGTGTTTTATTGGACAAATGTTTGTTGATAGTAAATGTTTCTTGAGCAGCAAATCAGCATGATTTCTGAAAGATCATGTGACACTGTG
>JAFVLL020015113.1:0-57500 GCA_021397915.2 Tor tambroides | reverse complement strand
GAGCCCAGTCTCTTCTTGCAAGGACTTACAGTGTCCAAATGCTCTGTTACGTGCAAAACGTGCAAAATATGCAGTTTAGGCATATATTTAAACCATTTGTCAGTATAAACAAAAAGCACAGCAAATACACTAGCTTAGGCCAGAGCTTCTCAAAAGGTTGCTCTGACAGTCAGCAAAGAAAAACAAAGCTGAAAGCAAATAAGATACAACTAATCATATAATTGTTGATAGTTAGAACAGCAAAATAAAATGCTGATAAAACTCTGCCAATATCTTTTGCTGTTTGATGTCTGTGCCTCAAACTGCAGTATTTTATTGCAAATTCATCTGTTACTAAGTAGAAGCCAAATTTGGCAGATGGCGACATGGACAGGTTGCTCTGACATGCCCTCATCTGTAAAAATCATGGACGCAAAATAAAGAAAACACGGCCCAGACTGAATTAAATACTGTTTCACACATGCAGCATGAATAAACATTTGTAATGACCACAATGTGTTTATTTATTATTGGCTGTCGAGAGCATGACACCATCGAAATTCATTTGGAGACCAAAATTGTCAATTTTCCTATTCAGCCAGTGTCATATTGTTGGGCCTACGCAGTTTTAACCCTGTAAAGACCACTGTATCATATTTGATACGCAAATTTCTGTAACACTTTAGTTTAGGGACCAATTCTCACAATTAACTAGTTGCTTAATAGCATGCATACTAGCATATTGGCTGTTTATTAGTACCTATAAAGTACATTAATGCCTTACTCTGCATTACCTTATTTGAGATACCTTGATCTTATGCATTACCTTAACTTAACAAATACTTTATTAACTATCATTAAGCAGCAAATTAGGAGTTTACTGAGGCAAAAGTCGTAATTAATAGTTAGTTAATAGTGAGAATTGGCCCTCAAACTAAAGTGTGAGCCACATTTCTAAGGCCAATATAATCGAAACTTAACTGAAAAAAACTGTTGCACACATGCCTTCTGTCGACTGACTGATAGTTCATACTTTTTTAGCAAGTAAAAGTTTCAATAAACTGCTCCAATGTTAAGCTTTACAGGTTTAAGGACATTTTTATCTTTGTGTAAAATCTAGGTCTTGAAACAAAATCATCTGAGAGCATCTCATATAGTGCTGTGTTCGATACATCGATACGACGATGTACCGTCACAGAGATTTGACGATACGAGTATCGATACAGCTGGCCCTGTATCGATATTGTGGCACATGCTCAGCAGTGGACCGCGCTTAATTTGAATACACCCAGCAGGCATACAACATCATAAGACGTTGATATTTGGTTAAATTTCAGTTGCGACGTCGGGTGACCAAAATTCAATGTAAATTCAACGTCTAATGTCAATGTTAAATTGATGTCCAATACCGACGTCAGCTGACAATGATATTTTGTTGTTTTTAGGTTGTGTAACCAAAATCCAACGTTAAGTACATCTCAGATTGACGTCAAATACTGACGTCAACCCGATTTCATTTTCAACCAAAATGCAACCTTTGTCCAACGTCATGTCCAACGTCAACCTGACGTTATATAGACTTCCGGTGCCTGCTGGGCAAGAACACTGTTTAAAATGGAGTAGAAAAGTGCGAGGTTTCTAAAAAAATAATGAATAGAGTATAATATGTGACCCTGGACCACAAAACCAGTCTTAAGTGTCAATTTTCCGAAATTGAGATTTATACACCATCTGAAAGCTGAATAAATAATCTTTCCACTGATGTATGGTTTGTTAGGATCGGACAATATTTGGCCGAGATACAACTATTTGAAAATCTGGAATCTGAGGGTGCAAAAAAATCTAAATATTGAGAAAATCGCCTTTAAAGTTGTCCAAATGAAGATCTTAGCAATGCATATTACTAATCAGAAATTAAGCTTTGATATATTTACGGTAAGAAATTTACAAAATATCTTCATGGAACATGATCCTTACTTAATATCCTCATGATTTTTGGCATAAAAGAAAAATTGATAATTTTGACCCATACAATGTATTTTTGGCTATTGCTACAAATATTTAAGTCGCTACAAGTCGCTTAAGTCGCTACAAATACCCCAGCAACTTAAGACTGGTTTTGTGGTCCAGGGTCACATATATAGGCTACAACAAGGTTTAATCTGGACACAGAGGAACATAAAAGGAAAGAGACGTAATCCTCGAAATAGGGCTGCACGATATATTGCATGCGATTGTCATCCGCATCTCGTCAGTAAGCCGGTTCTGTGTTTAGTAATAAATCTCCATCAAGTGCATCACGAACCAGCTTTACTGATGAGATGCGCATGACAATCGCACGCAATATATCGTGCAGCCCTACCCCGAAACAGAGCTTCCCACTTGTGCAATACGGAAATATCTGCTAAGTGTGTTACTTGTTTTTGTCGCTCTCTCCACTGTGGATAAACGCGCTTGCTTTCTGAAACACCGGTAAGCTTGCAGTTTAGCGATCTCCACTTCAATATTCTATTCACAGAAAAGTGTAATTCATCAAGTGTTCATTTATAAGAGAGAGAGAGAGAGAGAGAGCTGTGTATGTATGATTTACCACCATTTTGCCACGTTTCTCTATTAACAGTGAAGCTGTGGCTTTAATTCCTTTAGAAACAATGATGTTACCAGCTCCTTGTTGAGAAAGATAATGTAGCTCTTTAGCAATTAAGCTATTTTATTGATAAAACTGCGGGTCAGTGCTAAAAAGTTTGTGTTGCTCAATGTCTGTGTGCGGCCGTAACGTGATCTGTTTGAGTGACTGATGTGTGTTGCGTGAGATACAGTGAAGACAGCGCATTAGTTTACTCTTCTAATTTTTATTTTTACTTTTAAATGTAGAGAGAGCGTTAATATGTGCATAAGATGATTTTTTAATATATTAATATGAGTACATTACAATATAAATTTATTAGAATGAGTACATTATTATTTATGGGCTTAAAAACAAGATGCAAACAATCAGAATATTGTACCTGGTGGGGAGAGACCAATGTAAACATGAAACACATGCCATTACCTGTATTGTACTGTGGTAAAGTTATGAAGGCCCTTCATAATGCAGAGGTCAACTGCCTGCTCTGCCAATAGTTAGCAATGGCCCTATAGTATGCAGTGTTTAATAAACAGCTGTTTTACTAAATTCTGCTGAGGTGAAATTCAGTGCAGTCCTATATCGTGATACGTATCGTATCGTGGCTTCAGTATCGGGATCCGTATCGTATCATGACTTTGCTGGTGATACACAGCCCTAATCTCATAGATCACTCTCTCATCACAACCTCAGAGAGCTCATGGTAGTTCTGTCTTGAAAGAATATACATTGTGTTTAAAACCAATTACTTTATGGAGAAAATTAATTGGGCATTTGCGTTTGAACCCGACTGTGGAGTTTTACCAGGGTATGAGACTCACCATGTTCATGACGGTGAGCAGGAAGCGCTGGGAGGCCTCAGCTCCATGATACTGCACCATGTTAGCGTCGGCCACCACGACCGTCTCCACCGTGTACTCTCTGCTCAGCCTGATGGCGTTCCTCCTGCCACGCACCTCCTCTGCTCCTTTAGCCCTTTTCTCCTTCTTCTTGTCTAACACGCACACACAGATACACAAATGCACACACAAGAACTGTTAGGCCTGAGAGTACACTAATGTTCAAAAGTTTGGGTTGGTAAGATGTTTTTGAAAGTAGTATCTCATGCTTACCAAGGCTGCATTTATTTGATCGAAAATGTAGTAAAACAGTAATATTGTAAAATATTATTGCAATTTAAAATAACTGTTTTCTAATTCCATATATTTTCAAATGTAATTTATTTCTGTGATCAAAGCTGAATTTTCAGCATCATTACTCCAGTCTTCAGTGTCACACAATCCTTCAGAAATCATTCTAATATGCTGATTTGCTGCTCAAGAAGCATTTGTCATTATTAGTTAAAAACAGTGTTGTTTAATGTTTCACCATGTTACATCTTTTCCAACTTCTCTGATGAAAATAAAGTTAAATTAGAAATCTTTTGTAACACTATAAATATCTTCTTTACTGTCACTTCTAATCAATTTAATGCTTATAATACAAGTATTATTTCTTTAAACCCCAATTTTTGAGCTATAGTGTACTTTATGCACACATGAATGCTTGATCCACACATTGCATGCGTGAATATTAAAATCCAGCTTGCGCAGTAAGAACCGCCTGTGTTCAGGTTATGTTTCACGTCTTATCGTCAAACCTGCAATTATGTCAGGAAATGTGGTCTTTGTTACTCAGAGAGACATACGTATGTATACAAACACATTGAGATTGATACACAGGACAAGCGGTTCCTGGAGCAGATAAACAAATCAACAACAAACGGAGAGAAACTCTTCAAACATTACTCTTACAAAGCACGATATTTGACTGCATCTGCTGTCAGCTCTAGGCAGAGGACACATTTTGGCTCCAAATAAACACTTTTCATCCTCAGAATTACACCACATATGTTGTATGTGTGCACAATTAGACCTGATCATAACAAAAGCAACAGCTTTACTGTAACCAAGTCCAAACCTTTGACAGAGCTAATGTCCACCAGACGCAAGACCTGACCAGAAGAACAAAGACAGGAATCCAATCAAAATGGTGTTAAAGTCAACATGAATTCAAAATTCACTCTATTTAATTTCTTAATGCATGTTTCTTGTGTTATTTTGATTGATACAAAGGTGCTTATTAAATATGCTGCAAATATGTGACCCTGGACCACAAAACCAGTCATAAGTGTCAATTTATCAAAATTGAGATTTATACATCATCTGAAAGCTGAATAAATAAGCTTTCCATTGATGTATGGTTTGTTAGGATAGGACAATATTTGGCCGAGACACAACTATATGAAAATCTGGAATCTGAGGGTGCAAAAAAATCTAAATACTGAGAAAATCACCTTTAAAGTTGTTCAAGTTAAGTTCTTAGCAATGCATATTACTAATCAAAAATTATGTTTTGATATATTTACAGTATGAAATTTACAAAAAATCTTCATGGAACATGATCTTTACTTAATATACTAATGATTTTTGACATAAAACAAAAATCAATAATTTTGACCCATTCAATGTATTTTTGGCTATTGCTAAAAATAAACCCCGGCGACTTAAGACTGGTTTTGTGGTCCAGGGTCACATATATATATATATATATATATTCCCTTAGTATTTAGAATTTTCCATTACAAGTATCTAAATATACAAATCAAGATATGTCTACTCATACATTTCCTGTTTTCTACCCAAATTCATCTTATGCTTAAAACAAGAAAAAAGTACAGAAAGAAAAATACACTTAATTCAAAGGAAAGGCAAGATAATTTTCTTACCACACTAACAGATTTTTTTTTCTTGTTTTATTAAGCATAAACTCATTTAATGTTGATTTTTTTTTTTTTTTTTTTTCAGAAAATAAGGCTCAATATCTTAAATCATTTTCCTCCTTAAGTAAATGCATTTTAAATTTCTGAATTTTTTTTAGATATTTGTAATCGAAAACAAGACACTACTTAAATTCAGTGTAAAATGTTTGTCTTTGTAACTTTGATACGAAATTTTGATTTGTTGAGAACTGTTTATGCCAGATTTTGGAAGTAAACTCAGATTTATTTATTTTTTACTTCCCACCATGAGGATTTGAAAGGTAAATGCCTGACAACTGATCCTTTCACAAACCTGTCAGCAGGTAAAATCCATTCATAACACACTTTCACCACAGCCAACAATCACACACAAGCAGAATGAGGAACAACTAATGGTCCTTCTTGACGTGAGCAGTTTGTAGTCTGGTTTCATGTGTATTTCCTCACAGACATGAGCGTGTGTGTGTGTGTGTGTGTGTGTGTGTGTGCTTACTGAAGACACCTGTAAACATGCCCAGAGATTTGATGATCCATTACCTTGGGAAAAAGCAAATAATGTTTACCACAACACAAGTCAAAAAGTCAATTAGCAAAAGTTTTCTGAAGTATCAAGTTTAGGATGTTGTTGCAAATGGTGGTTTTCCACCATCTGGAGTCCAGTTTTAGTTTGTTTGCTGGGTTGCACAAACCCTCCAATTTGTCCTTAAAAGACCCCAAAATATTCAAAGATGGTGTACAAGATGTACAGGATGTTCTCTTGCAATCCTTTGCACTTCTTCTAGCTATTTCATTAAAAAAAAATTACTAGCTTTGCAGTTACTTAACATGTCAACTTTTACCTGATGCAATTTTATATGCAAATAAATCTTAATGGTCACTCTAGGACATATGTTAGGATTAGGATACAAGCGTACCAGTGTTACTTTAAACTAAATCTAAAACTATTAAGAATTGTTTTCATTAGCTCAATTTAAGCAGAATAAAAAATAAAATATACATTTTGCATGAAAAGCGTGTAAAATGTTGCCTTAAATTAAACTTAAACTTAAAAATAAAACATTAAAAATGAGAAATGTTAGGAAGGTTGCCTTTGCAAATAACCTAAACAAAACAAAATAAAGATAAAAAATAAATATAAAAAACTAATACAAATGCCAAAAACACATAAAAGAATTTGTATAATTTAAATTAAAATGAAATCTGAAAATACAAAAATAAAACCTAATTCAAACCATATATACATACATACATATATATATATATATATATATGTGTGTGTGTGTGTGTGTGTGTGTGTGTGTGTACAATAATATTATCTGAATAAGTCTAAAAAAACACTAATATACCAGTCCAGTACTGAAGTAAAAAGGCAACTTGGAAACTTATAAAACAAAGTGTAAGTGGACTCATTTTTCCCCCCATAATTCAGTGGGGCTCAGATGGGGGTCCCTCTGATGGGGGTCTCTGCTGTATGTTTACAGGTGTTTAGGAAATGTGTTTGTGTGAGTGTGCGCACATTTATAAATGACTAACACAACATATGGTGCTAATGTGACACGCTCTTTTTGCAGCGCAAGCATTTTTCTCATTCTCAGCTGTTTTCAGGCACATCTGATTGGAGACAATGGAAACTAATGGTGCCTTGGGCTTCACCATAAATGACACTGAAAATCACACATTTTCTAACAATGTGCTGATACCAGCAATAATTCCTGCAGACGGAGACAATCATAAAACAAGTAATGAGTAACAACAAACCACCAATAACGGTCAGGAAGCAATCACAAAACTGTCATGTAGAGCTGTAATAACAAAGGACTTGTTCGGCTGACTCAAGTGACTCTTCTGATGTCTTAAAGGAACGGCGCACACAATTTTTTTTTTTTTTTTTATATTTATAGGCCTATACAATAAAAGTGACTGGAAACTGGGGCTGTCAAGTGCCCAAAAATGACAAAGCAGCACCATAAATGCAGTCCAAATGACTTGTGGACTCTATATCAAGTCATTTTTGATTTGTATAGTGCTTTTGTCATGCATTAAGCCCTACAGGTCTCGGTGAGCAGCCAAAGGAAAAACCTCCATAAGATGTTTAGATGAAGAGGGAGAAAACCCCTGAGAAGAACCAGACTCAGCTAGGGGAGTCCAAACTCCTTGGGCACTGCAATAATTGCACATGTGCTAAAGATTATTTATTCACATAATATGTGTAATACAACCATATGTTCACTAAATAATTATATCACAATTATTTGTTTGTTTTTTTAAATGCTAGTGGGGAAAATGAAAAACTGTAAACATTAAAATGATAATAAACAATGAAATTGAAAGGATAATGGCTTGTTTGGATAACTGACTACAGTGAATCATGATACACCATTGATCAAAAGTCAATCTTTTGTGAAAAGCAACTGATACTATTTTTTTTTAATTAATACTATTATTGAGCAAGGATGCATAAAATGAATCAAAAGTAACATTAAATACATTTGCAATGTTACAATAGATTTTTTTTTTTAACAAAATAACATTTTTTTAAAAAAATAGAAATCTATTGTAACATTGTAAATGTCTTTAATGAACTGTTTTCCAAATTGATTATGATTATTGTTTCTTGAGCAGCAAATCAGTATATTAGAATGATTTCTGAAGGATCATGTGACACTGAAGACTGGAGTAATGATGCTGAAAATTCAGCTTTGCATCAAAGGAATAAATTACATTTTAAAATATATATTCACATAGAAAACAATTACTTTAAATTTTAATAATATTTGACAGTATTACTGGTTTTAGAGATGTTATTAATGTGATTTCGGGAGGAGTACGCCCATCTAATCTTCCAATTAATATCCAAGTATAAAAGACATCTTCTTACCACTTCCGTGGTTAGTTCTTTTGGTATCCCTCCTCCTCCCCATCTCCTCCTTTTAAGCATATTTATTAATTTATTTTTATCTTTCTGACTATAGGGGGCTATCAGAGCTCGAGTACAATAGTCTCTCTGAGCCCTCCATTGCAGACATCAAGCCAAATCTGTTTACCACTAATGCTAAGATTATATGGGCACACAAACTCATGAACTATATTTTTATCAAATAAATGCATTTTTTGGTGAGCATAAGCGACTTTTTTCAAAAAAAAATTCTAAAAATTTTACCGACCTTAAACATTTAAACAGCAGTGTACATATTACAGCTTTCTATTAGAGATAAACAAAACAAAAAATAATAATAATAATACAAATTTCAAACACAATATTAGACTACATGAATGCAAAGGAAATCAAACATTCCACTAGATTCCACTAAAAAGGCTTTATATGTGTTTGGAACAACATGAGGATGAGTAAATGATTTTTGGCTGAACTATTCCTTCAACAGTCCCATCTGTTAATAACATCATCTTGTTATTCATTAGTCTTGATAAAACTCAATCGAGTCATTGCTACTTTTGGCTTTGATTTATAACGGCTCACTTCAACTGGCCACAACATTTAACCTGATTTCAGGTCATGACGCTGATGTGTCCCTTCCAAAATTCAATTAATATTCATGTAGAACTGCAGATAAATCTCTCAGTCAGGGCCCTGAAGCTTTGTGAGGGGCCGTAATGGTGAAAACGATGTGGTCGGCTATAAATAATACTTCTGTGCTGAAGGGGAAACATAAACCACATACCCACACCTGCTCAATCTGTGTGTGTGTGTGTGTGTGTGTGTGTTCATTCTTACATGCTGTGCGAGGGCCATCAAATAGGTAGGTAGAAGGAAAAATGCTTTTTCTGTATAGCAGAGCAGCTGGTCTTTAAAAAAAAAAACATTTTTGCTCAGCAGTTGCTCTTCCTCAGCTCATTAGACTTAACAGCGTTCTCCATGGAGTTGTTTAAGTATCCACTATGATTCGGGTGTTTCTCCTAAAATGGCTTATAGTAGAAATAAATAGACACAAATAAGCCAATGGTTGACATTAAATAAGAGTATAGAATTATCAAATAAGCCCAGATGGCAGCTCAGATCATTTGGTCTTGGAAAAATCTGATGAGAAATGTTTGATTTCATGTTGACATCTCTGACCATTTTCCATAATTTGGTATTTGCAAATCTGAGCATAGATTGAGACTTTGTTAAGATTTCTTCAGAAACTCCAGAGGAGACATTTACTGTGCACTTGCTATAAGAGAAAAAGAAATCTTAAACTTTATATATATTAACCATTACATATATTTACTCTTAGCACCTAATTTGATTATAGCCCATGCCACCTAGGCTACTTTTATAGCTTTGCAAAAGAATAAAAAATTAATGTCTGAATTAGTCATCAGTGCACATGACCCCAACAATTCAGGTTCAGTGTTGTGTTGAGCAGAGCTTGAAGTGAACAGCTCATAAAACAAAGTAAAATGATCAATGACTGGGCCGAGTTTTAGGGTCAAGAATTAAAAATACCCTCAAATTGATGCTGTATAAAACTGGACTATTAGAGGAATAAATTTTGTGATTATTCTATCATCATTTACTTACCCTCATGTCATTCTTACGGGACCGTTCACACAGAATGCATTTTTCCATTGCAATGTGCTACTTTTCCATTGTTTTTCTATGTAAACACATTAGACAGATGTGTATGACCATTGCGCTCAAGTCTCGTGTCTTTCACGGTGTCTCGCGCATGAGCGCCATGTTTTTAATTCGCCATGTTAAGTTAAAAGAACTTCAACTTTTACAAGCAGCGCCACTCATCAATGTCAGTTCCAAAACAGTGGACCAATCAGAGGACCCCAGAGGCGGAGCTAGTGTTGCAAGCTTTTGTTAACAGCAGCAAGTTGGCATGGCAACTATTTATTTGACAACAACATAGCGGAGAAGGCTCTGTTATTGCATCGGGTCTCAAGACCCTCGCACACTGCGCTGCGCTTTCTTTAAAACCATTCCTGAGCACTGCATCCCACATTTTTAGTTGCATTCTGTGTGAACGACCCCTTTAACCATCTTCTGTCTCTCTGTGGGACACAAAAGTAGAATAGGGTTTGAATTTTAGAGCTTGACAGTATAAGTCACCATCCATTTTGTTCATATTTAAAACAGAACCTCTGAGGTTCTGCCTACCATCTTCTTTCACGTTTCAAAGAAGAACGAAAATACAGAGTAAATGTTCATATGATTTACTTTGTGTGTGCACTATTACTTTAAAAGGTGGTGTAACCTAGTAGTTAAAGAACAAGTGACCTTCTGGTTAGAGCATGTGAAGTGTGCTTACTTGCATGTAGAAACATGATTCAGAGTCACTCCATTTGAACTCTTTATGCATTTAATATGGGGGGATGCATCAGACTCAGTGTTATTTTTGTATTATTTACAGACACTTATTGTTATTATTTTGAATGATCTTTTATTTTATATTTTTAATATTAAGCTTTAGAAAAACTTTTTCATGTGTTTTTTTAATATTTCTATTTAGCTTTAATTTATTTTTTTATTATAATTTTACTCATTTTAGTACTTCAATTTTAACTTATTTTCAGTTAGTTGCCAAGACAACATTTCTCATTTTTATTTGTTCATTAAAGTGTTCGATTTTTAGTAGTTTTAGTATTAGTCTACAATTACACCACCAATCTGGCTAAGCAAAAGGGCAAGAGCTGATCCAAGAGCTTTTACCATTGTGTTCTTCTCCCTGTAACAAATACACTGCAAGTCGCTTTGGTTAAACGCACCGCCTAAATAACAATCACACATTATCGTTTTGGGTAGATTCTGTTCTCTCTAGACACCAAACTAGTCACTAAGCAGCCCCTCCCAGTCGTCCCACTCCCAGAGTTCAGTGTGAATGTGCCGTATGCATCAATCAAGCGCTCTTCTTGGATCAGCCCTGTGAATTTCACACGTTGTTTCCTCTCGGCTCAGATCGGTCTTTGTGTCTGCTCCCAGACCGGCGTTCCCTCCTCTTAATCTGGATATTTGATCCTCTCCAACCCCACTCACGAAAGGAACGTGTACATGAAGAATGAAGCGAGGCGTCTGTTTGTGCCGAACCTGAGCTTCCCGGCATGCCGACGTGGGCAGAAAGGATCAAGGGACACACGGCTCCGCAGATTACACGGGCCGATTAGAAGTGCTAAGTGCGTTTTGCCAGAATCATATTTCAGTGGGACGGAGCAGGAAGCATTGAGGAAAACCGGCCGCTTTTCCGCACTCCTGCCGCCACCACCGTGCAACCTGATCCATCTTACGCATCCAGACAGCGTACGTTTGTGTGTGTGTGTGTGTGTGTGTGTGTGTGTGTGTGTGCCCGAGAGGGGCACTTGGAGTTTAATGGATTTAAGGTCTGTCTCGGCGAGTATCCTCCTCTAGGGATGGTTTGGTTTGGGTTTTGGGGTGGAGTTATTGGGGGGAAGCAATGCTCAACTTTTCTCCCTCAACTGTTTTGAGCTTTTCAACAGGAAGAGATGGTGGAGGGCTGTAATATTGGGGAGAGACTAACATTAGGATGTGACTAGCTTAAGTACATTTTCAGTTGCATAACAGCACTTCTGTTTTCAAAATACTAGTAACAACTAGAAAACAATTATTTTTTTATTTTTCCCCAAGAAGCAGCAGTGCAGTGAAACAACATGCTATTTTTTCTCTTTCAGTAAAAATTATATTTATTGTGTCACATTACACAACACACTAATGAGAAACAAAAATGCCTCTCTCTTAAAAATAGTATTGGAAAGTCTGATTCGTTTAAGGAGTCAGTTTATTTGAACAGTTTAACTGAAACTCCCTTCATACAATATATAGGCTACATTATGATTCAAAAGTGTGGTGTCAGTAGATTTTAGAAAAAGAAAAAAAAACTTTTATTCAACAAGGATGCATTGAATTAATAAAAAAGGTTGCAAAATATTTCTCTTTCAAATAAATGTTGCTCTTTTAAACTTTCTATTTAATAAAGAATCCTGAAAGAACAAAAATATGAAGCAAAAACTTTAGTTTAGGGACCAGTTCTGACTATTAACAAGTTGCTTATTAATATGCACATTACTAGCATATTGGCTGTTTATTAGTACTTATAAAGCACATATTCTGCATGACCATATTCTACATCTTTTAATCCCACCCCATACCTGAACTTAACAACTACCATACCAACTTTACTGGAGTAAAGTACTTTTGAACGGTAGTTCAGCACATTATGTTTTTACACATTACTGATCAATCCTACCTTATTCATCCACAATATTATCAGACACTCATAATACTGACAAACATTTTTCAACCACTACTTTATTCCCCATTTTACTGTAACTACAGAAAAACACCTGATAAAATACTTTGTAATGTCAAACCTCAATCCTGCTCACATAAGAACAAAATCAAGTCGATTCAGACCACTATAAGAGCGCATTTTACTGAAAATCACACCGTTCGTGGAACAGACCACTTTATCAAAAGGGCAGCCTGACTGTATTTGAACTATTTTAAATTATGAGCAGCTTGTAGCTTGGCAAGCTTAGATTTCGAAGCAGCTTCCCTAACACTGGTGGGAAATAAGAGAGAAGACTCTGGCAGGCCCGCTGAAAGGCCTCTGACAGACGTGAGCGCAGAGGAAAGAATTTTCCCCCCAAATCTGGCACTTTTCTCGCGTATTGGTCCTTCGCCTGACTGACTGACTTACTCGCAGACACCAGGTGCTGGGGGAAACAGAATCGCTAATGCACCTGGAGCTTTTTTACGGCAGAGACAAGATCGCTGGGGTTTGACCGCATGCCTGAAACACACAAACTCTATACCCACCAACCTTTCTTTTGTTTTCAATTCCTGGTTTTTTCCCCCTTTGAGAAGTGGTTTGGGTTACTTAAATTCCCAGATACTGGCATATGGAAAAAATCTACTTGTCAAGCGTGCCGGTGGTCTTCTCATCTTCGGGTTATGTAATATTCATGGTGCACAAAGTCAAAAGAAAAAAAAAAGTGAACTCAAACAAGGAGCACAGGGTTCAAGGGGACTCGGAGTCTGCAATCAGCCACAAACTAGGGTAGCGTACAACTGGAAATACCATAAATTGTTTTGGTTGGCCCGTAGGATTGTATATATCCACACACATGGATACACAAACCGGGATTTTTGGATAATTGCATCTTCATTTCAAAGGGTAAACTACAAATCCAATAATGCAATATGCTTAGACAAAACTTCCTGCCCCGGAATATGAAAACCTGCAGGCGCTGGAGGCGTTCAGAGCCTCCGAGGCCGCTTTCAAATATGCGAATTCCTTTCAGCAAGAAAAATCCATAATCCTGGCAAAGAAAGGCCCAAAGGGCTGGAAAATATGCACGGCATTATTAATGTACGTGAGCAGGCCAACAGAATTCTTGCTTTCTTTCTGGTAGTATTTCAACAGCAAAGCAGCACGCTCCAACAGGAGTTTACCACTGTTTACCAGCGCGATAAAGGCATTAAAGAACAAAACAGCTGAGCTTTCTCTCTCCCACCGTCTTTCAGCACTGTTAAGAGGATGAAGACATCAAAGAGTTACACAGAGTCATAAACGTTGCTATGAAACACTTGATTTACGGACTTGACAACTCTTGAATCTTAAGCGGTCCTGGAGGAAAGAGGAAGATGGGGGACACATGAGAATCTGAGCGTGAGATTATGATAACAGACTCCTACAGCGCAGCGGTTCGTGACTGCTGGGTCGTGACCCAAAAGAGGTTCACAGGTTTGGTCCGAAAGGGTGACAGAGAGCAAATGCGAATCATAAAATGCAACTAAACATATCATAGTTAGAAGCAAAGCAATCGACTTGCATAAGCTTCATCTTCTGATGTCAAAGTTTGTGTGTCCAATCTAAAAACACGACATAAACAGTATTTTGGCAGTTTTTAACTGTCACTTGTTAGAAGCTACCCACATTTGGCAGATGCTCACATGGACACGTTTTGTTTATGCTTGTAGGATATCTAAAATGTGTGTGTCTTGTTAAAACATTTGTGAACCACTATTCTGGCACAGAGACAAAAGCGAAGATCTCTGGATGAAACAGAGGTTAAGCAGGGCAGTTATTCCACAGCATATGTAACTGACTGCATAAATTGACCACTTTTCCCACTTGCACACGTAATTTGACAAAATTAAATCCCGTAGAGCTCTGAACCAAACTAAAGTGACCTCTAAATCAATGACTTGCCACACTTGACACGGTTAAGCCCACCACATTTCAGCGCAGAGATCGTCTCACCTTGGATGGTTTGGCAGAATTTCGGCCCGCTGTCTTCAGCAGTAGCAGGTCCATCCGACGAAGAATGCTTTTCCCGGATCACTCGGTGTTCCCAGCCAGAGAAGGAATCCGCGGCCTGGCCCACTGGCTCGATGAACAGTCTTTCCTCTTCAGTCTGAACCAGGCCAGTCTGCGAGAAAACACATGAGGTGGAACAATCAATGACGGCACATAAGAAAGCCTTTATCTGGATAGCATTTGTAACTTTGGAGCAAGGCAATCTGTGATATAATGTTCTGAATGCTCAGAACTGTCCAGTAGGATATTAAAAAAGAAAGTCATGTTTCTTTAAAGCATGTTTTCAGTGAATAAATCAAAATAAAGATAAAATAAATAAAGTAAAATAAAGAGAAGTAATACAAATATATTTTAATTATTTTATCATTTTTTGTCATGTAAAGTTTATCATGTAAAATATATATATATATATATATATATATATATATATATATATATATTAATTACATAGATTATATTAAAATATTTAGTGATTTCTTTTATTTAAATTTACTATATAAATATATATTTTATAATATATTTTATAAAATCAAAAAACACAGATTACACAACAAGCTATTTTAGCTATTTTTTATTTTCATTTAAATGTAACTATTAAAATGAACTATTATAATATATGATGTAGATATACCAGATATTGACTATAGTACCTGAACAAACAGCTTGCATTTCATCAGCTTTACTTGCAAAATGACAGTGTGGACAGTTAGTTCGAAAGATTTGAAATGGATCTGATTTGGATTTGAAATCAAATCTGTAGTGATAACAAAGCCACATTTCAAACAAACAAACAAATAAATAAATAATCTTAATGCACTATAAAATTCATATGAATCTATATTTCAAGTCTTCTGAAGTCACATGATAGCTCTGTGTGAGGAACAGACTAAAATTTAAGTCATATGGAGCAATTTTGTGGTGTTTTTTTAATTACTTTGAACTGCTGCTGCACAGTAATAATTTTGGGTGGACTATTCCTTCAAGATTTTAAACAGAATCTCAGATGATGTGCTCCAGGAGGAAGCTGATGTGTTTTCTCTGACAGCAAACCCAGGATCATTCATCATGCGCCCCTCTGAGGATCTCAAATATTCTGTACGTTAGCCTTGCTTCCTCTCCATCTGACTGTGATGCCCCTCGTGGCTTCAAGGGCACAAAGATGTGAAATGTGAGAATACTTTATCTCTTGTTGCCAAGGCCTGAAAAACGAGCAAGTCAGTATCAAATCCGACGACAGCGATCAGTCAAGTGGGAGAGTCTGGACTGACGCTGCATCCACGAAACACAACGGAGGCTTTCACTGGAGAAAAGAGTGGAAAATGCACATGGATGGAGGTGAGGGAGATGTGCATAGAGCCCCGGGCGGGTGGAGGAGGAGGAGAACATGGGAGTGCTGACAGGAAGTTGCCCACAGAGGCTGTAAAACACACGCTTTCATCACAACATGTACAGGCAAACCCCACATGAACCAGGTTAAACAAAGTACAGTTACATATGGCTACACTCTGAGGAACGATCGAGCCGTAAAAACCGTCTGAAATGACATTAACAGGCAGGAAGATCTTGTTTTAGTCCTCTCCAACTTCAACATTGTTTAAACAAGCTTACTAAGTAGAAGTTAGTAGAATTAGACTCCTCGCTGGTCTGAAGGGTGCTGTCCCAAAACCTACTGAGCTCACACATTTAGACAAAATCAACATTAGCATCAGATGTATTCTTCATAGAGAAGGCAATCCTATGAATGCACTGCAGAAAACTCAGAAAAAAAAGGTAACTGTAACTATAAATACGATTTCCATGATGCAAAAAATGCGGACAGAATCACGTAATTTACAGTATAACGCAAAATGTCACGGCATTTGGCGAATTTTGGATGAATAAATCAGAAGCAGGACTGTACAATCAATCAAAGGAACTAGTGTCTGCCAATATTAAAGTACAGTAAGATTGGTATTGAAAGACTGAATGTCCTGTGTGTCTCTGTGTGAACGAGCAAACTTAAACACACAAGACACTTGTGGCGTTTACAGTATCTGCCGTCTCACTACATGCATGAGGAAACTCCACATGAACTTCATTTTCAGAGATGCACTGGGAGTCACTTCAGTTCATTTCATTGTTAAACTTTCATTTACAGTTTAAAAGATCAACTAAACTGTTAATGTTTTATGCCTTCATTTGATTTACCACTGTTTTTGATAATAAAAGCATTAAATCATAAATGCAGAAAATTAAAACAGACAACAGAATTTCTGAATAAAGCATTTCATTGGGCCTTATTTTAATAAATCATTAAATTGTTAAAGTTTTATTAAATTGATTAGACATGGTTTTGGATTATTAAAATGTAATCAAACCGGATTAAAACAGAAAACACAGAATTTGGGAAAAAATAAAATGAAAATTGGAAAAATAAATAAATAAATAAATAAATAAATGGACAATTTCATTTTTGTTAAATATTAATAAATTGTTGTTAAATTGTACAAAATTTGTGATTTTTTCAATTAATTACACGTTTTTCAGTTACTAAAATTTAATTTAACCATTAAAATGGAATCTAGAAAACTGAAAACACGGAATCCAGAAAAAAATAAAACGGATTTCATATAGGGCCCTAAATACACTTATATTAATTAACTCAATAATGAGAAAGCATCTAAAAATATGACTGCACTGACACCACAGAAGTTGGCAGTTTCGTTTTCTGTAGAGCTGCTTTACAGCTGAATCACATCTTGCAACATCGACACTGTTATAGAACTGATTCGAATCAACACTGAACTGACTCGAGTTGAACAATGAACATCATTGCTGCCTTTTGTAGAGCTGCTTATCGCTGAATTGAAATTATTTCAAAATTGATCTGAACTGAACCAACATTAAAACCAGCTTGTGCTAAATAATAAAAATTTTCGGGCTGTTTGATGGCTGTCTTTTTCGAGCTGTTTGATGGCAGAATCTGAATTGTATCCATAGTCGAGTTTCAATAATTGATTGTGTTGTTCTCCTGTTTATCACAGTGAAGCTGCTTTGACCTTATCTGTATTGAATGAAGCGCTTTGGAAATAAAGGTGATTTAAAGGTGCCATAGAATGCATTGATACAATATGTGACCCTGGACCACAAAACCAGTCATAAGTGTCAATTTTTTGAAATTGAGGTTTCTACATCGTCTGAAAGCTGAATAAATAATCTTTCCATTGATGTATGGTTTGTTAGGATAGGACAATATTTGGCCGAGATACAACTATATGAAAATCTGGAATCTGAGGGTGCAAAAAAATATAAATACTGAGAAAATCGCTGAGAAAATTATCCAAATGAAGTTCTTAGCAATGCATAATACTAATCAAAAATTACGTTTTGATATATTTACAGTAAGAAATTTACAAAATATTTCATGGAACATGATCTTTACTTAATATCCTAATGATTTTTGGCATAAAAGAAAAATCGATCATTTTGACCCATACAATGTATTTTTGGCTATTGCTACAAAATATACACATGCAACATAAGACTGGTTTTATGGTCCAGGGTCACATATTTTAAATTGTTCTCTGATATCTACATAGAAGATATGTGGCTTAGGTAAGCGCAAAAATTCTCCAGAAACGGTTTTACATGTCCATTTACAACCCTAGGATTTCTCCCTAGAATGAAATGGTCTGTTATTACCTAATTTGGAAGGGTCATGAATAATAATGTTGAGCTCTGCTCTGATTGGCTGTTTCACAGTGTGGCTCATTTCAGTAGCTCACACAGCAAGAAGGAAACACAGGGAAAATATATATTTCAATACTTTCTCGCGCAGTTATATTGTTGGGTAATTATACTGTAAATAAAATGCGGGCATCTGGGAGCCGCTATTAATATGTGGGGCACTGAAACTGCTTTCAAATGCACGATCGCTTTTTAGTTTCACTTTCGAGATTCGCGATCACACGAACTCCGTTTATTCTATGGAGCAGCAGTACTTACCACACATTTTACAAGATGCTTGTCAGTGGTGCTCAGGATCTGTAAATCATTCGCCATCATCCTCAGTCATCCTCAGTCAAGGAGCAAACCGTGTCCCTTTAGTGGCTCGCGTTATTTTATTGGAACGCGTTATTTGTTTTCCGTGCCTTTCTGAATACAGACACCAGCCCATCCCTGCACATCACATCCCCTGCACAGCCTGGAACATAACATTTATTTCCATGATCTGCCATTTTCGCTGTTGTCCTCGCTTGTTTCTTCACAATACCTGCAGAACTTCTGATGGTTCGGCTGGCCTAGAACATGGGCGGGTATATGCAAATGTTGGGGCGTAACTATTAGTGATCCCGATTGTAACGTCACAGTCGGTGTTATGGTCTGATTCGCCTATTTTTCAGTGGTCTTTTGCATTCACGAGATTTACATAAGAAGGAGGAAACAATGGTGTTTGAGGCTCACGGTATGTCATTTCCATGTATAGAACTGTTATTATTCAATTATGCCAAGGTAGATACAGTTTTCCATTCTATGGCACCTTTAACTAAAGACACTGCACCGCTATCCAAAATCGTATTTCCTCGCCTATAGATGACCCGTGGAGAGGGAACCGTGTGCGTCACAGACAGATGTCAGACGAGGCTCGTTAAAACACCAGCTGATCTTCAGCTCATCTGCACAGCCGTCGAGACCCTCACATCTGCTTGCTGTCAGTCTCACTTTAGGTGTCAAAAATGTCCTCGCCACATGTGGGTAGAACATTTACAATAACGATGAGCTCATTTTCCACAGAGTCAGCCTAAAGAGCGATGAGTCAGGGCGGTCAACTAGTTGTCCATTAACCGAAGAGTCAATCAGTGAAGTTTATCAATAAGGTTGGGCAGAACATAACGAAGATCACGAACCTTGGGTAAGGCCAATCAGATGACGTACAAAACCTGCATTCTAACCAATCAGGCAATTGACAGCTTGTGATAATGGAATGCCATTTGTCTTTCAGCCGTTTGATTGATGGCATTTAACACAGCCATTCAAAGGAAGTTTGAAGGATGGAATGATTGTAATGGGACCAAAGTCAGGGAAACTCTTTCTCAAACAAACACAGCCTCTCTCCCACGGGTGGGCCTGGAATGCTCACAACCACAAAGTCAAATAACCAGCACACATTCAAAGTGCGGTCGGGTGAATCTCACGAACACGTCAGTGTCACATTTTGACTCAAAATCAAAAGATAAATAAGAAGAAACTGTATTTTGCATGAGGGAAATGAAATCTGTTTTAAGACAGATTTAAAATTAAATGCATTTCGACAATATTTTAATGACATTTAAGCAGGTTCTCATGGCCTTAAACACTGTTACCTGTTTAATCAAATTAGCTTAAATAAAAGGAAGTAAAATAACTATAGCATATAGCATAAAGCATAACTACTTAATTTAAAAAATAGCCTATATTGGTGATTCTCAACTCATCGGTTGTGACAAAAAAGGGTCACAAAAGAAAAAAACCAATGCAAATAATAAAATGCAATTAACCAGCAATAAATGTGCTTATTTAGGACAGCATATATTGCCATAAACACATTTGAGGTTGTTAAAAAAAAATGTAAATGTTTTTTTTTAAATAAGTCTCTTCTACTCACCAAAGCTGCATTTATTTGATCAAAAAATATGGTAAAAACAGTAATATTGTGAGTGACAATATTATTACATTTTAAAATAAACATTTTCTAATTTAATTTATTGTAAAATGTAATTTATTTCTGTGATGCAAAGCTGAATTTTCAGCATCATTACTCCAGTCTTCAGTGTCACATGATGCTTCAGAAATCATTCTAATATGCTGATTTACTGCTCAGGAAACATTTCTGATTATTATAAATGTTGAAAACAGTTGTGCTGCTTCATATTTTTGTGGAAACCATGACCATTTTTTTCAGGATTTATGATGAATATAAAGTTTATATGAAATAAAAAATCTTTTGTAACATTATAAATGTCTTTACTGACACTTTTGATCAATTTAATGTGTCCTAGCTGAATAAAAGTTGTTGTTTTTTAAGTCTTACTAACCTCACACTTTTTAAAATATACATTTTAAACTTAATAAATAGAATTAATATAAAACAGAATAATAATAAATGTAATTAAAATAATATATAATAGAGGAAATAAATAAAAAGCGTTATTATGTCCATAATAATAATGAGAATGTGAGTTTTTGTAGTATGCTAACAAGAACGTCACAATAAAAAAAATTATAATAATAAGGGACATATTTTTTTTCTTATTTTCTTATTTCTTATTCTTCTTTTTTGATTTTGGGGTGAAATACATCCCAGAAATGTTCTTGACAGGTTTCATGTATGAACATACAAATCATGTTTTCCCAGCAGTGATAATCTCCCAACAACCTGACCTCCACTCACCAGTCCACCGCAAGCGTCCAATGAGGCGAAAGAGTCTGTGTGATTGAGAACGGCTCCGGTATAGAAGCACCGTCTGACCTGTCTGAGAACAGGCTCGTGCTGAACGCTGCCCTCTTCACCCCTCTCCTCCGTCACAAACCCCTCAGCGAGGAAAGAATCGTCTCTCTGGAGCTGCAAGTAAAGCTCCTTTCCGAAAGCAGGCAGCCGTAGAAACAGGTGGTCCTCCTGCTGATGGTCCGAGCGTCGTCTGCGACCCCTGCTCCACCTGTAGGCTCCCTGGAGCAGGTGCACCTCGTCCGGCCGCAGCTCCTGCGGAACGACCACATCTGTCTCGTACATGGCCGATTGCGCTAGGAGACATGCAACACGTTGTAATTAGAATAACAGTGCAAAGTGTATGTTAGTCACGTCGTGGTTCCCAAAAAACAGCTTCCATGACCTTTCCAGCCATTCAGAACTACTGGAGAAGAATTCACAAAACCATTTCAAGCAATGAAATCTTTTAGCACTAAGCATAACCAGAAGCATTTCGATTTTTTAAGATCTGAATCATTTCCATGACTTTTCCAGACCTACAAATACATTTTTTTAAATTCTCTGACATTTCCAAGTTCTGTGGGAAAAAATGCCCAACTCCGGCTGCCTACTAAGGCAGTATTTTTGGGCATCATACAGTTGCATGAACTCACATGCACTCTTGGGCAATAGATAAAATCTAAAATGATGCAAAAAAAAAAAAAGTCTGTCTAGTTAGGCAGCTCACTTTGCAGAGAATGCGATTTCTGTACCCTAGTAAGCTGACTAGACAGCAATTTTGGGCATCATGCAGTTCCATGAGCTCACATTCACTCTCAGTCAAGAGAATGTCTAAGATGAGCCTAAAATACTACAAAAAAAACCCACAAAACTGTTAAGTTGGGCAGAAGACAATGTGATTTCTGTACCATAGTAAGCTGACTTTTGAGCATCATGCGTTTGTGTGAGCTTGCCTGCATTCTCAGCAAGGAGAACATCTAAAATGTCTAAAATGTGCCTAAAATTCCCCCCAAAACTGTCTAGTTAGGCTGTTTACTACACAAAGAATGTGATTTTTGTACCATAGTACGCTGACTATCTAGACAGCACTTTGGGCATCATACAGTTGCATGAGCTCACATGTAATCTCTCAGCCAAGTGAACGCCTAAAATGCCTAAATGCACCTAAAATTCCCCAAATGAAACTGTCTAGTTAGGCAGCTCAGTACACAGAGAATGTGACTTCTGCACTAGATGACTATCTAGAAGACAGCATTTTTAGGCATAGTCCATTGCATGAGCTTCTTAGCCGAGAGACGTCTAAGATGATAAAAATGGTCTAGTTTGGCAGTTTACTAAATAGATATTGTGACTTTTGTACCCTAGTAAGCTGACTATCTAGACAGCATTTTGGGCATCATACAGCTGCATGAGCTCATGTGCACTCTCAGCCAAGAGAATGTCTAAAAAGCTCCAAATGTTGTCTAGTTAGGCAGCCACTACACAGAGAATGTGACTTCTGTACACTAATACACTGACTATCTAGACAGCATTTTAGGCATCATGCAGTTGCATGAGATCACATGCTCTCAGCCAAAAGACTGTCTAAAATGCATAAAATGTCCCCAAAACTGTCTAGGTAGGCATAAAACTACCCATAGAATGTGATTTATGTACCCTAGTAAGCTGACTATCTAGATAGCATTTATGAGCATCAAAAAATGCATGAGCTTGCATGCACTCTCAGTCAAGAATATGTCTAAAATGCATAAAACGTCCTAAACTGTCTAGTCAGGAAGCTTATTACACAGAGAATGTGTCTCCTGTACTTTTGTAAGATGCCTATCTAGTAGACAGATAGGCAGTACAGTTGCATGAGCTCACATGCCCTCTCAGCACTGTGATGTAACATGCACTCTGCCAAGAGAGCGCACGTGACGTCACGGCATTTCTTTCCGCCTATGAAGCACAACAAAAGCTGTCTAGGTAGGCAGCTGACTAGGTTTTGAGACACGGCCAACATCTTGAAACGTAGCCTGAGTGGTAAGCCCTATATGGCTCTTAAATAAACAATTTCATCTTAATTGAAACAACATGGCTGAAACTATTTTGTAAGCAGCAGGAAAAATATCCCGTTTAAAATAATATAACCAAAGTCGCCGTTAATAAATGATCCAGACAAAGAATTACCATGGTAACCGCAGTTTCCACCGTTATCTTGACTACTGCAAAACAATAATAAGTTATCACGGGAATAGTGTAGAAACTTTCATATTATTTCTGTCATTTTATTTATTTTCTTTTTTCCCAAGAAGCTATAACTGTAGCAATAGTAGTATATTTGCCTGAAACTGGTTACCATGGTGAATTTCTGTCAGGAGTATCGCAGGTGCTGCTGTCTTACCTGATATTGCATTCAGTCCGATGTGAAAGAGAATAAAAGAGAAGAAAAGCAGTGGAGAGTCATGGCCGTGCATTATTAAGAGTAATATATCGTAGAGCAACAGTCTGTGTGAAGAGGGCAGGCAGTGTGCGCTGGCGGAGCAGCAACAGCGGACTGACGCGAAGTTTCAGAAAGTTTAATTACAGCAGACTGGGAACTCAACTTCAGGCGAAAGCTCCGCCTCCTGACACCGACGCCCCGCCCCATCAGCGTTCGGATTGGTCGGTGAGTTCCAAGTAAATAGATCCTCGCAGCGTCATTGGTTACTGGTTCTGTCAGTCTGTAAAAAGGGCCGAAACAGTGCACGCGGTCCCAGATCTATTGAGAGAAAATCAGCCGCTTGATCAGAAGCGGGAGCTGCAAGTCAGTCAGGTATATTGATGTTCATTAGACGGCCTGTTAAGTATAAATAAAACTTTGTAAAGGAAAAACTTTGTAAGCTTTAATTTGTCCGCTTTTGTTACATTATCTGCTGAAAAAACATCTTAAACCAGTCTAAGCTCGTTTAAGTTGACCAGCTGACATCAAGTTCCCAAAACCCCTCTAAAACCAACAGCTTGGAGACAGCAAAACCCATATAAAACCTAGACTAGCAAACCAGCTTAGGCTAGTTTAAGACCCCTTCCCACCCATCAGGGTACACAGAGAGTACCCTACAAGACATCTTGGCTTGAACCAATCTAAGGTGGTTTGCTGGTCTAGGTTTTAGATTTGGTTTTGGGTACTAGTCAGTCGGGCCAACCAGCTAAACAGGAGACCAGCTAAACCATTTAAAAAATCAGCTACAGGCAGTAACCCACCTAAAGCTGGTCTTCTCTACCATTTACATAGTCATAGATCATAGTAAACTTATTAATTGTTAGTTATGCAACACTTTGTCAAATTAAGTGATGCTATTAATGATTAATATGAATTTATTCATAATAATTAATATGCAGTTTTGTTATTAACAATAATAACAGCTCCAGCAAAGCAATTTGTGTTTTCATAGACTGTGCTGTTCCTTTCTAATAAAATATCTAATAAATACCCAATTTGTTTAAATTACTTAAACACAGTCACATCAAGCCTTAATGCTGTAATTTAAAAACTTCCAAGTCAAAATAATGACATAAATGTCTCCATGTGGTTATTTGCCAATTGCCATTATATATTAAAGACTTCAGTCTGCTTGAAACTGAATAATCAAAATCAATTAGATAAATAAATTCAAATAACAAAGACCAGACAAGAGCAATTTTCCATCTCTTTGTGTTATTGACGTTCTTTATCATAAGCTAAGACTTATTGTGAATTCTTATATGACAGGATACCGTCAGGATGCCTGGTTGCTGTAATTGTGCCTCATCAGTGTTAGAAGCAACAGATGTGATGCATTATTACTAATGTAGAGCATGTGCAGACCTGGATAACATTATGGGTGAGTATCGATTTAAGTACTGGATGATTATGATATAGTGAGCTGAAAATTGTCATTTTGAATCTTAGATATTTAGTGGTCAACACACACAAAGCAGTGCTATTGTAGAGTAGGACAAATAGCCCATATACAGTGATTAAAAGACCAAAACTACGTGAGCTCAGTGCAATTCATGCAAACACAAATATGCTTTTGGATTTGTGAAAATAAGCCCAGTGTCAATATGCAATAAGAAAAATAAAACAAAAATGTATTGCTTTTTGTTTTCTGTGATACATTTTAAAAGTTATGCTATGCAGTTGCTAGGGTGTTGCAGGGGGGTTGCTAGTGAGTTCTGAATTACATATTAGAGCTGAACAATTTTTTGGTGTAAGAAGAATCTACATTGCATTAATTCTGTGCATTCTCTTTCAACAGTATGAACAACCAAACTCATATATCAGCAGCCCGTACCCTGAGAACAGAGCTCTTGCGAGTGGATAAAGTTCATTAGAGTAGGTCAGCAGAGGCTTTAATCCTATTTCAAGTGCTTTGATTTCTCATTCCTCTTTGCCAAAGCACCACAGAAGAGTTACTGCGGCTTCCTGTGGATAGCGGGGCCGCTGGCACAGCCCAGTGGCCTGTAATGAGTGACGGCCATGGCAGAATTATCTAGGCTGGATATAGTGGCGCTATGATATCTGAACACAGAATTTACAGCAAAATAAGTCTGCTGATTAGTTTGAAGGCAGTGTACTACTAGCAGTAATAATGCACTGAGATTTATAATCACTGAATCACCCAGAACACCCTAGCCACACTCCATAGCAATACACTAAAAACCATCCAGAACAAGGTAGAAATCCCATAGCAATGCAATAAAAACACCCAGGACAGGCTAGAAACCAACAAAGCACCAGCACAGCAATACACTAAAAAAAAACTCCCAGAACACCCTAGAAATGCCTTAACAATGCACTAAAAAATGTGCCTGTGTCTAAATGATTGCCTAGGTGTTCTGAGTGTTTTTGGGATGTTGCAAAGCAGTTTCTAGGGTATTCTGGATGATTACCTACTGGCCCAAGCAGTAGCAGCTCCTGACTGTAAATTGAGGGTCTTATCGCTAGTTTATGATAAACATTTTGCTTTATATTCTAAATAATGAAGACACATAGAGCACTTTTGGCAATGGTTGTTGCCAAAATGTTGACTGACAGTCTTTTAGTACAAATAACACATCCAGTACACTCTAATATGGACAAACCCAGGAATTGGGTTGTTTTGACCTAGTGGTTGAGTTAAATGTTTAACCCAACCTTCTGGGTAAGTAACCCAACCGCTGGGTCAAAACAACCCAACTGTTGTGTTTTTCCATATTTTACCCAGCACTGGGTTTTATTTAACCCAGCATTTTTTTAGAGTGTTCATACAGTAGAATGCTATCTTAATTAGTATTTATTGCCTCCGAATATTGATTAAGATTATCACAAGCTGTGGAGAAATTCCAATGAGGAAAAAAAAAAAGTCATGTCTATTCTCAGAACAAACATAAAACACAACATAGCCTACCTATATAAAGGGTACAATAAAGGATTTATACTTTATTAATTTGATATGCTACTATATATAGGAAGACATGACATGCCAACAGACATGCCAACTAGTTACTGACCTGATGCAGACTAATATACACATAGCTTAAGCTGACTGATATTGTCTTGATCTGGAGCGAGGTTTACGTAACGTAACGTGAAAATAATAGTCTCAAATCTGCCCCATGGCACTAAATTAAGAGCGCGCTGCAGTTCCATTTCTCACCACAGATTTACACTGAGACAATTGAGGGGCGCTGTAGAGCTGGGGAAGGATGAGGCTCTGTCTGCTCTGTTTAGGATTATTATACATGCCTGCCGAAGCCATCCCTTAAATTGTAATATATCCTGCTCACTTTATGACATAAAATAGTTTAGAAAATCAAAAAAATGTGTGTTATTAATTCCGTTTTTACAGGTTTATGTTTGATATTAATATTTCGGCTCTACCCCATCTGTCCTTTCAGATGAGCCACAGCTGGGCAGAAGTCATAAGTGACCACCATCAGGTGTCTCTGATATGACTGTCCTTCTTTCAGGACAGTCATATCAATTGTTTAGAAAGTTAATTGCATGCCTCACAATATCAGGTTCATGTCAATAAACAGTCGTGGATGAGCTACAGTATTGGTGATGCTTATACTTCAGCAAAGACCACTGATGGTAATCATGTTTAGGAGATGAGGCTTTGTCCTGGTGGTCATCAATTAAAGAACAGCAAAATATTACCTGCATGAAAACACCAGGAGGCCCGCCGCCTGGATCCATACAGTCATCCCTGGAAGCACCATAATGAAAGCAAGCATAAAACGTATCGTGACACCAAAAATGATGCCCATTTAGCAGGTTTCATTTTGATTTGACACTGTAGAACAAGTTCTGTGCTTCTTGCACAAGTCAGGAGAGTGGTCAACTGCTCCCCCTAGTAGTTAACAGAGGAAGTACAAAAAACTTGTTCAGTGTCAGTTTGTTGTTTCATTATGACATTAAGATGCTTGAGTGCCATTTACACACACTGCCATGTTGCTTAAAACTTATAAATGAGGTTTAATAGTTAGAGCAGAAGTGGAAAGATTCAAACAACTGCTTTTTGAGCTTGAAGGCCATTATCAATACACAGTTTCACTGTATGGAAAACAGCAACTTGGATGTTATCTTTCACAAAAACAAATATCATGTGATCGAAAATAAAACATCTAAAATATTGTAATATGTATCTATTTGAGCAATTTCTGGGTTTTCAACCTGGGGGTCTGTAGAAACATGTAAAACATAGAGGAAGAAAAATGACATTTCTAGCTATTTAGGTGAACATGACTAAAGATCTGAAAAGCATTATAAAACTGGCACACTGAAATATTGGATCAAAATCTTTATTACAATAAAATTAGAATTAAACCTTTAAAAAAAATTCCTTCAATAATTCCTTTGCACTTTCAGTGCATAAAACAGTAAATGCACTGCATAAATTCTCAAAACCATCTCTGCTGATCTCTGGGTCTGTGCATAATCCCAGACAAGCAAAATAATGACTTGTCATAAAATTTTATCCAGCAAAGGCCTGACTTTCATTCATTCATCATTCTCTCATACACATTTCAACTAATTAAATAGTCTAAAACACTCACCAAATCAGTCGCTCACAGATGTGAATATTCAACCAGCTATTTTAAGTCATAAAACGTCAACAAGACATATTAAAAAATCTCAAGTTTAACATCATTCTTGAGATATACTTAGGTAGTTTTAAATCACATCCATACTGTAATATCCTATAAAACCGTGTCTACACTGGATGCGAGCAATGTATCAAAACCATTCTATTTCAACTTCTGTCATAATAGAGCAACAGCTGAAAAAGTCTTGTGCACCATTCAGAGCTGAATTTAGAATGCAATTAAAAAAACAATTATTGAATTTGAATTCGATTCAAATTGAGGCCAAGATAGATAGATAGATACATTAACACTGACTGTTGACTGGAAGTCCTTCATTTTCAATGACAGCTGGTGATTTAAAATAACATTCTTTGAGTGCAGATGCCAAGTAAGCATAGAAATGCATACTAGAAACCAGCAGTACAGAGACTCAGTGACCTCCAGCCATCAAAAGTTTCTGAAAATGGCCTGCATTGACAAAAAAAAATTGCATTGCAGTGTGAACTCTTTCAAGAAACAAAGTTGGACATATTCAGTGTAGACACGGCGTAAAAAGAAAAGAAAACGATCCCTGCAAGAGGTTGAAGTGATACAAGAAGTAGATGTTCTGCTTCAAAATCACTTGCAGGAAACATAAACTTGAGATCTCGCTAGAGGCTGAGCTGGACAGCAGAGGTTGATGTAAAACTCAACAGCACGGCAGATGAAGCCTCGATGGGCGATGCCAGACGGCGAGAGCAGCCAGTGTGACGTGATCTTTGAGCTTCAAAAACAATGAGGAGTCTATTAAAACTTACGAGGAGTTTCTTTTTCTTTGCACTGTGTTTTTTCATAATTACCCATGTGATCTTGTGCCATAATGAAAAAAAGGTTTAGTTGAAAGGGGGAAAAAGGTTTTGAAGCAGCCAAGACACACAGCAAGTCGTCTCCAGTGAAGCCAAGAAAGAGGGTTTTTTCAGCATTATTAAAAGATGCAGTTTGTTTTGACAGGTTTCTGACACATTCTCTGCGTGACAATAAATCAAATGAATCAAATGTATGTTTTTGGCTCCATGCATCCCTGAGGGCAATTCAAAGTCCTTCACGGTTTGAGAGAAGAGGTGTCAGTGATGATTAGCCCCGCCTCCTGATCCACAGCCATTGGTCACTTTCATATTCTCCTCGGTCACACTGGTTTCCCCGTCCTCTTCTTCTTCATTGTCGCTTCTCTCGTCTTTGGTTAACTATCAAAAAAGGATATTAGGGAAGAGAGTTAAAAATTAATTTAGTCAACACAATAGCTAAAACAGACTCTTATTTTTTTTTTAAATCTGAGAATGAAAAATTGTTTACCTATGCATCACTTTAGAGGAAAAATAAAAGATTTGTCATATAATTTTATTTGTAAAAGCCTGAGTTCTTTCAATTTATTCTTTAGTCATTCTCTCATACGCTTATCTATAGAAAACTTTTTACCTCAATTCAGACTCAAAACTGTGAGATGTAAACACAGAATTGCGATATAAATTGTATAAAATATATAAAATTTTTAAAAGTTATAGCAAATTATCTCACAATTCCAATTTTTTTTCTTGCAATTGCTGGTTAATATCTCATGATTCTGACTTTTCTATAATATAAACTTGAAATTCTGTGAGAAAAAAGTTGGAATTGTGAGATAAAAAGTCACAATTACCTTTTTTTCGAAGAGGAAACAAGCTTCCTTACATAAAAGCTAATTAAATAGCATAAAACATGCGCCAAATTAGTCGCTTACAGATGTGAATATTCAACCAGATGTTTTAAGTTCAGAAAAGGGCAGAGTTAAAAAAAATAATAATAATCATTTATATTCAGCACAACAGCTAAAACAGAATTCAAGAAAGAGAATTTGAGGGGTGTTTATCCATTCAAAACTATGCCAGGTTGTTTCTGTGTGGTTGCTAAATGGTTGAGTGGTTTTTACATGCCAAAGTTTAATATAAGTTTGTTTAAATCACTAACCCGAAGTATGATCCATATATAAGCAGCAGGTTTACTGGTCCTTAGCTTAGCAAACATTTAAAAATCAAACAATAAGCACGCCGATCTTTGAACTTTCTGTACTTCGGAAAGCCAAAATCAAAACTACAGCATCTGAAAATACGGTCGGCCTTGAAACATTAACCTAACGAGCCATTTGTAGAAACCAGACGCGCAGATACACAATCCATCATCCATAGCAAATGAATCCGAACAATCTGATGTGCACTAAATCACGACTAATTAGGTCCCTTTGAGCAACAGGCTGCAGGTACGCGGAGCAGAGAAGCGATTGAATCTGGCATCCCTCATCCGCTCTGCATTTGCGAGAGATCATGTACGCTGCCAGTGCAATCACTCTCAAATTATGACTCACCTTTTTCAATAGACCGAGCTGGAGTGAAAACAATAGAGCACTAACTACAGGCTGGCAGGGCTTATTTTAATCAGAACGCCAGTGTAATTGGAAATAACAGAACAACGGCACAGACCTGGATAACTCAGTCGCCGTTACAAGCTTGTGTCATCGTTTCAGTTTAGAGTATATAATTCATGCAGGATGGCTTTGTCTATAACTGCTATTATATGCATCATGTAGGGCTTTGTTTTAGTGTGTTTCCCATGAATCAATGCAGTGTTTTCTACAGGAGTCTGCTGTTGCAACAGGGAGCTCTGACCTAAACAATAATATTCACACACTGAAAACATTAATACTTTTATTCAACAAGGATGCATTAAATTGATCAGAAGTGACAGTAAACATTTATAATGTTAAAGAAGAATCATATTTCATATAAATGCTGTTTTTGAACTTTCTATTCAACAAAGAATCCTAAAATATCCTAAAAGTATTAAGCAAAACTGTTTCATTGATATTAATGAGAATTCATTGATACTAATGAGAAATGTTTCTTGAGCAGCAAATCAGTATATCAGAATGATTTCTGAAGGATCACGTGACACTGAAGACTGGAGTAAAGGTCATTGCACACTGAGTCTGAAATTTTCGCATGCATTTTTCTGTTTTTTCGTATTCCCCATCCTTTCCTATCAAAATGCATGCTACAGATGCGAAAACGCAGAAAATCGAACCTGATCCGATTTTTTTTTGACGGACGAAAGTTTCGGAGGCAGTGTGCAAACGTGATTGACAGGACTTGAGGTCGTATTTATTTTTTAAGGTGCGAAAATTTCAGATGAAAATTTCGGACTCGGTGTGCAATGACCTTAATGATGCTGAAAATTCAGCTTTGCATCACAGGAATAAATTACATTTTAAAATTTATTCAAATAGAAAACCATTATTTTAGATTGTAATAATATTTCACAATTTTTCTATTTTTACTGTATTTCTGATCAAATAAATGCAGCCTTGGTGAGCAGACTTATTTCGAAAACACTGACACCAAACATTTTATATTTATACTATATATATATTAATGTATTTATTTTGAAATAACTTTCAACTTATAATAAGCTTAAAATTAAAATTTTATATCAAAATAAATATATTTGATATATTTTCACAAAGATGCTCTTGAATAGTGATTCGAGAATCACTGCATTAATGTTTCATGTTGAAGCCATGAAATGCCATGACACCAAAATGCAGGAATTTCTTCCTCTGAGAAGAAAATGTGACTCATGAACTCATTTATTGTCTCAAATGGCCAATGTGGCCATCTAGCAGGAGGCAATACGAGTTTCCACAATAACATAAGCATCAGCCATTGTCAGAATTCATATACAGATCTTACCTCTAGTGCGTAATCTTAAATAATCATATGCCACATACACACTGCAAAATTTTAGGAGTGACACCAGTATTGCTCTAAGCAAGAAACACAAATGCCAACAGTCTAACTTGTTTGGTGTTGGTTATAGTTCACAAGAGTAATACAATTTACACTACACTGATTCAATATAAATGATTTTTCAGGTGGGAATATAGCTGTATAGAATGTGGTTGTCACACATTACCAAACTGAAAAACCAATGACAACCATATTTACTGTAACTGCAGTGTTCATCTCTATTACACCGACCTGCATCATATTTGCAGAATGAAATCCAGTACTTGTTTCTTTCTAATTTTAGGCTGCTGATTCCAAAAATAGCACCTGTTTTGCTCTGGCCTGTTGCAGTTTCTCACGAAATATGATGCATTTCGTAACATTTTTGCTTTAGACAGCCATTTGTAAGGTGAATAAGTCTTGTATTATGTTACTATCAGGAAATATTAGGCCTTTTATGCAAATCAGCAGAGTTTTTGTTCAAGATGCATGCAGGCCTGTGTTTTTGCTCACCCTGCATTTAAAAAACACACACCTTATAGCCCAATTACAAATGTGTTCATGTGCTGTACCAACCCACACTGGTATAACCAGCATTATGGGATGGTTAACTAGACCAGTAAAGCCAGTGTTGATGCAATAATACTCACAATAGGACATTTAAGGGTGACAACAAATGAAAACTGTGGCATAACTGAAACCCTGCCAGCTCACAAGACAGCGTAAACAAACAGACAATGCTTCTTTTAAACAGCTTTAGTCAGAAACTCATAAAACAAAATAGTTCAGTGCATCCAGAACTTTCCGACTGCACAACTGCCAGAGTTTTATGACTTGTTAAAAGTCATACGGTGTCGTTTGAGATGATTGATAACTGGCCCGAGGGTGGTACGGTAACAGCGTTAATGGTATTTTTTAGTAACATATGACCTACAGGCTGCATAGATGCACTTCATTACGCTTATTTTTGAGTCATTCAGATCCACTACGCCTGCAACCATCTTATAAATGGTTTTATAATGTATTCAGGGCTTTTCACACAATGCTTAACCCTGGGTTAATGTCTTTTTAACCTCGGGTAAAGCAGTGTTTCACACTTATAATTTTAAAAGGGGTTAGCAATGCTTTTAACCCTCAGTTATGAAGATCTGCGGTGCCAAAGATATACAATTATAGAGAATGTTACAGTGAGTCGTTTAGAAACAGACAACCAATCATAAACCGATTCACTGCTTTCCTCATTAAATATTCATGAGATTTGCACATTCACAGTTTAGTGTCAGTTTGTTTTTTGGCCTTTTTGGAAGAGCAGACTGATCACAACATTTACACAGATGCACAGGCAAATACAAACACAAGTCGCATACAGTAGCCTATTTGTCTAATCGATGTTAATAAACATACCCCCAGTTTCACAGACAAGGCTTAAGCCTAGTCCTAGACTAAAATGTAAGTCTGAGCTGTTTCAACTGAAAGAAACTTGCACTGACTGATCTTAAAATACATCAGTGCCTTTGTTTTGTCTCAAGATGCACACCAGTAATGTTTTTTCCTAAGCATGTTTATAAAAATTACTTAAATGTCCTAACTGAACTATGATCTAATCCTGGCTTAGTCTAAGCCCCGTCTGTGAAACTGGGCCATAAATTCGCAAAAAGAAAGTTAACCCAGGGTTTACAAATGTACAGTGAGAAATCTCAAAATATGACTACCCAAAATTATTTGCTAATGTGAGACCATTCAAACAAGAAAATTTGAAAAAAAAAATTTAAGCATTCCCAAATATAAAAGTAGAACTTACACTTCCGAAAAGGAACATCTTCACCATGCGTAGAATCAGATACGCCCAGAATACGTGCAGCATCAACAGGATGACAAGCATGAAGCTAAAAAAGTAATATCCAAAGAATGGTGGGTAATAGTCAGGAGGATAAACCCATGTGCAGTGAATGATCCTGGAGTAAAGATACATGAGACAGAGACAGTTTTTAATATCAGTTCTAATAAACAAATAATGCATGCACGTTATGTAAAATAGAGCCCTGCACAGGCCTCAAATTTAGGCCCTAGCCTGGCCCTGGCCCAAGACGCTCAGGCCCTAGCCTGGCCCGTGTCCGACAGCTCATCAGAATTACCGGCCCGAGTCCAACCCGAGCCCGTCTTTTTTCCCCCTTCTCCCAAAACAGCTTATACTACTGTTTCAGCTATTAAAATAGTTCAGTTTTGTATGTAATGGCAAAATGATTATATTTGATTTCGTTTTTTTTTATTAAGTTAATTTAGAAAAACATTTGGAGCATTTTTGTTCGTTAAATATAAGTTGCTGTCCAGCAGCCGACAGCTGATCATAGCTTATGTTTGATCAATTTAGCCTTCTCAAATCATCACAACTTAAAATAAATAAAATCTATAGATATACTAAAACAGTTCAAGCATAAAACAATGTTTAAACGTTAAACCTGCACTATAATAATAATGTGCGGAGAGTGGAAGCTAAAGCGCACTCTGCAGGACATGGAGGCACCAGGGCAATCACTTGCATTTTTTTTCAGTGGAAACAACTTAAAATAGCCTACGCCGTCACTTTTTCTGATGAAGGTAAGAGTAATACATCATTCGGAACTGTAAAGGGTCTACTTTTATTTGTGTGCACTCACAATATCAACAAAACGTTGTTCTTTTATAAAACAAAGAAAACAAACATGATGCGCTTTCTGCCGTCTCGGTCTTGAACAGGAGCGCTTCACAAAAATGAACCGAAGCTGAGCGAATACATGTCTCACAGACATGATAAATATATCTATAGAAAGCTTTAAATTACCACTTAACGAAATAAAAAAAATTCGAAAACAAAAAACTCTTTTATTATAATCATGATCATAAAGATGCATTTCTCTCTAAAGGTAATGAGGAGACGGCGAGTCAGGATCAGCAACTTCATCCTTGCAAAACAGACTCAGAAAACACTAGTTTATTAGTAAATAATTAAAATATCTCCTTACTATTTCACCCGGACACATTCATGGTAATTATGTTTGCTGGGGCTTTGCGGCAAGCTTTAGGCTATTGCGTGCATTTGAACGCAGAACTCTTCAGGTGTGCTGAAGTCACTTGCGCTCGCTGATGCTACAGGACACTAAACACCGTTGAGCCGCGCAGCACGGCCTCGTGTTGTTTCCACCAGTGCGGCAATTTTTTTTCATCACTAATTGATGGAAATATAAAAAATATAAAGATAAGGAGAAACCTAAGACAGGCCCGAGGCCCGGCCCGCGTCTGAACTGTGTCGTGAAAATTGGCCCGAAACCCAGCCCTAAGGATGTAAAAAAGTCGGGGTCCGACGGGCCCGGGCTGAAATGCAGGGCTCTAATGTAAAATACACCTGAGACTGTTTATCAGAGCTTATCAGAGATTGGAAATAGTAGTCACACCAAATAGTAATTCTCACCAAAATGGAAAGATTATGAGTCGAGTGACTATGAAGACAGCAGCAAATACCACAAAGATGCCGTTGCACGTGCTTTCCCATTTGGCATAGTTGAAGATCTTAGCGGACTGTGGAGAAATAACACAAAAATAACAAACAAGTGCAGTTTGTACAGCGTCAACCAGGGTTTTTAAACTAAAACTATTACCCCCGGTTTCACAGACACGGCTTAAGCCTAGTCCTAGACTAAAATGTTAGTCTGAGCTGTTTCAAATGAAAGAAACTTGCACTGACTGATCTTAAAATACATCAGTGCCTTTGTTTTGTCTCAAAAATCACACCAGTAATGTTTTTTTCTAAGCACGTTTATAAAAATTACTTAAATGTCCTAATTGAACTATGGCCTAATCCTGGTTTAGTCTAAGCCCTGTCTGTGAAACCAAGTCCTTGTCTTTCATTATTTGAAATAAAATAAACTTAAACTAAAAAATAAAATTATATATATATATATATATATATATATATATATATATATATATATATTAGGGCTGTCAAACGATTAATCGCGATTAATAGCATCCAAAATAAAAGTTTTTGTTTACACAATATATGTGTGTCTTCTGTATATATTTATTTTGTATATATAAAGACACACGCATACAGTATATATTTTGAAAATATTTACATGTATTTAAAAGTTTATATTTATATTCATATAATTTATATTATATAAAAATATATTTAATATATAAATATAACATGTTTTTCTTAAATATATACATGCATGTGTTTGTATTTTTATATATATAATAAATATACACAGTATACACACATATATTATGTAAACAAAAACTTTTATTTGGGATGCAATTAATCGCGATTAATCGTTTGACAGCACTAATATATATATATATAGTTATATTTCAGTATTTTAGCTCATTTAATTTAGTTTAACTTGAAGTACTAAAATGACTAAAACTAAATTTATTTTGAAATAAAAAATTTATATAAACTATATAGACATATTTAAAACAAACAAAAACTAATAAAAATAGTTTTTAAAAAATGTAAAAAAAAAAAAAAACTAAAAAAACTAAAATTAACAAAAATTAAAATGAAAACATAACATATACAAATAAGAACTAATTCAAAACATTAACAAAAACTATAGTTTCTCACTAAATAACACTTTTTCAGAGATTTATTTTAAACACTACATTAAATGGGTTGACAAATGTATTCCCTACAGAAACTGAATTTTTTTGAGTGACATATTGGAAGACTTGTCCCTTTTTTAAATAACCAGTAGCCTCATTCTCATCATTTCTCATTCTAGAGAGTATCTGTTTATACTAAAGTTGTATTTTGCCTGAGTGCAAGGTGAGACATCACATTTTTGATCGTTTAAACCTTAAATTAGTCAAAAAAAAAAAAACCTGCAATGTTTCCTGAACCCATTCCACCAAACAAATTTCCTGTCACTCTCTAATACAGGGGTAAATGGCTAAAAATACAATAAAGAATAATCATTAGGGGTGGTACGCGTATCGAACCATACGGTTCACGGGGCAAATTCCAAATGGAAGTGATCATGCCTATCCCCTTGGAGTGGGGACTTTGGAATGAACAGGGCACGTGCGAGCCATTATTTAGTCATTTGGAATGCACTTGGCAAAGGGAGCAATCTAATTTCCTCATTATCTTCAGCTGGAATATTCCCGTGACAATCCAGCACGGTGTCCATCAGTAGATGTCGCTGTTTTAATGTCATAAATGTTTATTGTTGTTAGCATAACTGTTGCAAATGAGCATACATTTTATATTTTAAAACGTTTTTAAAGTTTTTTGCTATATAATATATAAAAACTAACATGTATACAACTTTTTAAAATATAAAATGTATATTTTTTTTTATGCCGGTGTCTGTCAGCGAATCTGCTGACGCACACCGTGCTGCGTTGTCACGGGAACATCCCAGCTGAAGATAATGAGGAAATTAGATCGCTCCCTTTGCCAAGTGCATTCCAAATGACTAAATAATGGCACGCACGTGCCCTGTTCACTCCAAAGTCCCCACTCCAAGGGGATAGGGATGATCACTTCCATTTGGAGTTTGCCCCGTGAACCGTACGGTTCGATACGCATACCGTGCCACCCCTAATAATCATATAAAATAAGATTAGGCATATCATTAACCTCTAAAAGAATGTCAGAGGAATCGTGAATGAGCATGACCAGGGTCCCGACCCGGATGTAGTTCCCACACCAGGAGAAAGCCAAGAGCGTCAGCGTGGCCCAATGATGGATGATCTGCTCTTTAAAGTCCTGAAATAAATATATAGGAGAAACATTCACAGAAAGTTTTCACAATCATTCCCAGTGACAGAGAAAAAGTAGATGTACTGTTAGATGAGATAAAAACAACAACAAATCAATTTGGCTTTAAATGATAGATTACAATAGCTTTCATTGTGTAAATAATGATCAGGTGTTTATTTGGCGTCATGTGATAAATGGTTAGGCTCAGACGAATCAGTTTGAAATATAATTTAAAAGATTTCATGTAGTTAAAAAGCTTCTAGTAGATAGTGTGGTGTCACATGCTACTCACCTTTCGTTTGACGTCGAAGGTTATTCTGAGCACTAGCGACAAATAGAAGCTCATCTCCAAAATATAATACCAGTACTGAGAATCCAGCATGGACTGCAGGAACAAAAACACAACAAGCTCTCAGAAACATGCACGATAACAAGAGATGACCACCGCTACATTTTTATGACGGAAAAAGCAAAAGACTCTGATTGATCCGAGCTATAACTCAGTGTGAATTTTATGTAATTCATTGTGCTTTGACGCAGCGGGAGTTTGAAGACGGCTCTTTTTTTTGGAGTGATTATTCTAGGAAACTCAATGTTTTGAGTGCCAATCTGAATGACATCACTGCTCTTTTGATTGCAACCTGGAACTCACTTAACAAGTGTGAACGATTCCAAAAAAAACCTTCAGCTGGGCCAAAAAAAGACATCTTTCTTCTAAATATGGCCATGTTTGATTTGGAACTAGCGGAGCCTTATTATCTGCCTTATTTATTAGCCGTGCCGCAAATTTGAGTGTTGCGTGAACCCTTTATTGGGGTCAGGTCAAAGTGAACAATATCTCGCCTGCTCTTATTAGTGCAGGTGATATGAACAATAAAATATCCCTTGGAACAAATACAAGCAAATTAAAGATCTGAAGAGTGGAACATACCTGTCTGGGATAGCCATTCCACACCTCCCGCAAATTATAAAACCAGGGTTTCTGTAATAAATAGACGAATCAATATTCAACTTTATGGAACACAGAACATTGGCTTTTTATTTATTTATGACAGTTTTTGGAGCTGCAAGGTGGCTGTGTTCTAAAACCTAGTACGCTGCCTACTTAGGCGTCGTTTTAAGGCATCAGAGGCACAATCCAAACACAGAGACTTCTAAAGCCAAACACTTGTGGAAATCCCATAATGCAGTGGTTTTCAACAAAGATTCAATTCAAATAAATTTGAAAACTAGGTCTATGAGGCCTACAAATATTGTGGATAATGGAGTCAAAAAGACTGAGAACCACTGCCATAATAATGCATTTCAATAATCCAAATATAAATATGTTTATAAATTATTCATTTCCAAAAGTACAATCAATACAAACAGTTTAGTTTAAATAAAAATGAATTTGTTTACTCAATATTTGTATAACTGTGCATTGTCATTTGCTTAGCAGTGTAACAAATTCTATTAAAATCAATTGTTGCATCCCTCCTGAGCGTTGTGCATGCACACTATTTGTGCGATGCTGGCTATGTAGTGTGTCCCAAATTGCTCTGTATTTCCCACAGTGCTCATCTGTCAGAGGTTACAAATACATTAGATTTCTCAATCCCTAAGGACACTACAGAGCTGATCACAGATCAGCTTCAATTACCAAAATCATGTCAGTCATCAGTACAGGAAAACAGGCACAATTTTCACATATTTCTTACTTCAGACATGCAGAAGGATATACAGGTATACTGTATGTTAAAGGAAGAGGATAAACTCACATCATACAGGGCTATGATTCCACCAATGAACGCCACCAGATAAAACACCATTCGCCAGCTACAGAGGCAATCCAACAGAGAGGAAAGCTCATGTGATCAGGGATTACATTCAAATCAAAACAACTAGTCAACACTAGACTTGACAGCATAAGCAGACAGCAACAAATTAGCAACCACTTGGGTATCAGGCCCTGTCTAGACTTATGCCTTATGACCGCTGCAGTGCGTTGTGGGTATTGCATGTGGAACAGTGATTTATAGGTAACACTTTATAATAGGATTTCATTTGTTAGTTAACTGCACTAGTTAACATGAAAAGTGAACAATACGTTTACAGCATCTATTAATCATAATAAATGTCAATCTCAACATTTACTACTGTATTTTTAAGATCAAAACCTTACTTAATGCACTGTGAACTAATAAGAACAGTTATTAACATTAACAAAGGTTAATAAATGCTGTAAATATTGCTCATTGTTCATTTATGTTAGTAGTTAAAGCATTAAAATATTAACAAATGGGACCTCACTGTAAAAGGTTTTAGTTTTATAAAATAAAAACAAGTGTGTGTGTGTGTGTGTGTGTGTGTGAGTGAGTGAGTGAGTGAGTGAGTGAGTGAGTGAGTGAGTGAGTGAGTGTGTGTGTGTGTGTGTGTGTGAGTGAGTGAGTGTGTGTGTGTGTGTGTGTGTGTGTGTGTGTGAGAGTGAGAGTGTGTGTGTGTGTGAGTGAGTGAGTGAGTGAGAGAGTGAGTGAGAGTGTGTGTGTGTACTGGTTTTTGTGGTTTACGGGGACAAAATTTGTTTAATGACATGGGTATGACAGAGGTATTACAATTTGAAGGTGGTTTATGAGGACACTGCCTATGTCCCCGTAATTCAAAAGGCTTAAAAAACATACTAAATGTTTTTTTGAAAATCTAAAAATGCACAAAGTTTCCTGTAAGGGGTAGGTTTAGGTGTAAGGTTGGTGTAGGGCAATAGCACATACAGTTTGTACGGTATAAAAACCATTACGCCTATGGAGAGTCCCCGTAAACCAAAAAACAAACGTGTGTGTGTGTGTGTGTGTGTGTGTGTGTGTGTGTGTGTGTGTGTGAGTGTGTGAGTGAGTGAGTGAGTGAGTGAGTGAGTGAGTGAGTGAGTGAGTGAGTGAGTGAGAGTGTGTGTGTGTGTGTGTGAGTGAGTGAGTGAGAGTGTGTGTGTGTGTGAGTGAGTGAGTGAGTGAGAGTGTGTGTGTGTGTGTGTGAGTGAGTGAGTGAGTGAGTGAGAGTGTGTGTGTGTGTGTGAGTGAGTGAGTGAGTGAGTGAGTGTGTGTGTAGAATAAAATATAATATTATAAAAGATTATATAACATAAATACTTTAATATAAATAATTTACTTCTGTATTTATGCTATTTGTGCATCTCGATAATCTGGACACCTGTGATTCAGTGTCCTAAGACCTCATTAAATTTGCAAAGTTTCCTGGTACAGCGGCTGATTAAATATAATGTATAGCCTGCTTATGTTTATGCTTTTAGCATTAGACATTTTTATTCAAAAATATCCTTGCATCCAACATTTATATTTTATATGTATTCAGTGCAATGAATGCATTCCATAAGAACCAACCCATGACTGTTATAATAATGCAAGAACACTAGTTTATCATCATTATTCGATAATATTTGACTACAGAATGCAGTATTTGACCAATCAGAATTCAGACAGACGTGTAATAAGTCATATTAGGCTATGCATATTTCATACCTGGCCTCTCTGAATTTTTTCAGAACCCCAGGACGGTCCTGGTTTCGTCTCCTTCTGAACCAGCGCTCCACTTGTCTACTGGACCAGCTGCATTTTTTGCACAGGCCGTCAATATCTGCCTGATAAGAGATGGAAGAGAGAGGGGTAAGTCGAGAAATACTGCAGATCATCTCGTATCAGAAAAGAGGCATGTTGATTTTTAGAATAACTGTTTAAGCTTCATAATTCTGGCTTTGTTTTACCAAATGCTACCAAAAAAAAAAAAAAACTTTCTAGTTTAGTCAGATTTACATGAATGAAGAAAAAAAAAGCTGCCTTTTGAAGTGTCTCAAATTTTATATGGGTGTACTTTGAATAAATATTCAAGTAAATAAAATTCAATACCTACAAATATATTTGAACCCTAAAAAGGGCAAACCTATAAAGAGACATCAGAAACCTAAGAGAGACCTAAGAAGACCTAAGAAGACATAGCAGATTATTGCTAAAGTGGAAGCATTTTTTAAAAAAAGAAAAGTATAAAAAAAGTTATAAAAGTTCAAGTTTACAGTAAAGATAATGTAGTATACTAATTGTTTTTTATCTTCTATAAAATAAATATTTTATAAAATTTGCACTCTAAAATTGCTATAAAATCAAAGCCATATGTCTAACCAATTTATGTTCCAAATTTGAAGTTGATATCACAAAAATCGTGGATCCTCTGAGATTTTGTATGGGCACTATACCAAAAATAACCAGTGGGTTACACCCAAACTCTGTTGAATTTTTCTGATGCAGTTTTCTGTCACAAATCAATCATTTTCTGTCACAATATCACTTCTATTACAAAACAGTGGAACCTTGACTGTCAGACCTTTCCAACGATATCTGTTTTGTCAAGATTACAAAAAGATTTGATTTTCATAAACACAAGCCACAAAATCACAGAGTCTAAATGTTTTTTATATCTTGATTTATAGCCCTTAAAAGGGTGACTTATCCCCTGAGATACAAGCATTTAGAGACAGATTACAAAAAATGTAAGCATTTAATTCATAAAATTTCAATGTAAACAAGCTAATGCTGAACAACAGCTTTTCAAACAGGTAAGTCCCCTCCGACATGTGTAAATATGTGAACTAGATCAACTTTTATCAGAGGGAGAGTAGATTTCCCACTACAGGCGGCCATGCAGTTTTAAATTCTTCCTGTGAGCTAAACAAAGAATGTAGAAACAAACTTATCTCATCTAAATATTCACAACAAACACCCTTTCAAAATGAAACCAAGAAATCAGATCTACACTTTCACTGCTTCTCCCCACAGCTTCTCAAATGTTTGTATCCCCCAGGATACGTTGCCCCTTTTAGGGTTAAACATATATATAATACAGATTTAAATTTTTATAAAACACATGAAATCATTACAAAGCATTATCAATTTCTGAAGGGGTCAAAAAGGCTTTATTAGCTGACGAACCTAAAGTACTTGATCTGGGTGTTATGGTTTAATCTAATAAATTATTTATAACATATGCAACAATTAAACCTAAATCTTACATACAAAATGGAAACAAATCCTAAATATGTGATCTAGATGGTCAAGTTTCCAAAGAAGCTTCACAGAAATTCTTGTCTTAATGACTAAAACAGTGGTTCTCCCCAGTGATCAAGCCAATGGTGACTTTGAATCTGATGTGGATCTGAATGTGATGTTGTTGAGTGAGAGGAGAAGATTTTACCTGTCCTGGATGTTTTGACTTTGTAATAAAATAATGTTCAAGAACAGCATTGTGCTCCACTTTGTGCCTGGTTTTCTCTGTAACACCAAGCGAAGCTGCAAGCGGTGTCGCTATCAACCTAAAAAGACAGACATCAGTAGAGTTAGATCGATAACAATTTTTTATTATATGCAATTCTTAACATTAAGTTCCAAGTATAAATCTTTTCTGAAGCATTTTTACATCCTTCGTATGAATCAAAATTATATTATAATTTATATTATATTAAAATTATAAACTAACTAGAAAGTACGCCAGTTATGTTTGTTTTATTTAAAAATTCTTCAAAAATTCTTTTTTTTTTTACTGTACAAACACATCAAAAGGGCAGTTTTACTTTAAATGTGACCATGGACCACAGAACCAGTCTTAAGTGTCAATTTATCAAAATTGAGATTTATACATCATCTGAAATCTGAATAAATAAGCTTTCCATTGATGTATGGTTTGTTAGGATCGGACAATATTTGGCTGAGATACAACTATTTGAAAATCTGGAATCTGAGGGTGCAAAAAAATCTAAATATTGAGAAAATCGCCTTTAAAGTTGTCCAAATGAAGTTCTTAGCAATGCATATTACTAATCAAAAATGAAGTTTTGATATATTTACGGTAGGAAATTTACTAAATATCTTCATGGAACATGATCTTTACTTAATATCCTCATGATTTTGGCATAAAAGAAAAATGGACAATTTTGACCCATACAATGTATTTTTGGCTATCGCTACAAATATACCCCAGCGACTTAAGACTGGTTTTGTGCTCCAGGGTCACAAATAAGCTTCGTAGCTTGAAAAGTTCTCCAACACTGATCATATTTGTTGCAAAAAAGATCATTAACAAATTCTCACGCTATCCTCGGAAATCTGCCCTCAAATGACTGATCAAATTTCCATTTCCTGGCACAGAAATTTCTCAACTGACTCACCTTTCAAACACGTATCTGACTACAAGGAAGACTAAAGCATATGGCACAGTGACGTAGAGGTGTGATGCTCTGGCGTAGACGAGCCCTTCCTCGTCTTTGAGATCGGCCCACGTGAGGTTCCCCGGCAGCCACAGCCGGTCCCACCACAGCCACTCACTAAGCGTCCCAATCATGACGTGATCTGGTGAACACAAGCACAGCCAGACATCTCAGATTATATTACTGAATTTATTCAAGCAAGAAGCTGTTCCTAGTGAGAGAAGGTGAGTGTTTTTATTAACATCAAACCAAAATTGACATCATTTAATCTCTTAAAGGAACAGTTCAAATTTGCATTTACTCACCCTCAGGCCATCCAAGATGTAGATGAGTTTGTTTCTTCATGGGAACAGATTTGGATAAATGTAGCATTTCATCATTTGCTCAGCAATGGATGCTCTGCAGTGAATGGGTGCCGTCAGAATGAGAGTCCAAACAGCTGATAAAAACATCACAATAATTTGTTTCTTACAAACATGCAGCTTTTCACTTCATAAGATGTTAACTGATGGACTGGAGTGGTGTGGATTACTTGTGGATTACTGTGATGTTTTTATCAGCTGTTTGGACTCTCATTCTGACGGCACCCATTCACTGCAGAGCATCCATTGCTGAGCAAGTGATGTAATGCACAATTTCTATAAATCTGTTCTGATGAAGAAATAAACTCATCTACATCTTGGATGGCCTGAGAAATAGAAAATTTTGTACATTCTGAAGCATCCGTTTGTCTTCTTAATCTTTTTTCTTCTTTATTGATAGCAGATAACCTACATACATACCGTAATATACTAAACATTTCACTGTAGCATACATCATCAAACAGTATTAAAGTTTATAGGGAACTCATAAATATTTCATTGTAGTACCTTACAAAAAATATAGATTTTTCTATTAAAGAGAGATGGAGATGTGGGAAATTAAATAGGAGATATTCAAATATTTATTATGGATTTACAAAAAAACTTCGCTGACAAAATAAAGAGGATAATAGTAGTATAATCATAAAACAATATTGTCATCTCATAATGTGAAATAAAATATTTTCAGTGCAAAAGTATGATAAACATTTGTGCACTAAATACAGAATACAAGTCAGTTAGATTTAGCCTCATAGCATTCATGATAAAGTCAGGCTTACTCAGCACTGTGCCAAAAACCAAAACAGATTATCATTACTTTCATTAATGTTTTACAGTACTCTCCTGCATCCATTTAAACCAAGGGTCACCAAACTTGATCCTGGAGGGCCTGTGTCCTGCAGAGTTTAGCTCCAACTTGCCTCAACACACCTCCCTGGAAGTTTCAAGTATATCTAGTAAGACATTGATTAGGTGCTTCAGCTGTGTTTGATTAGGGTTGGAGCTAAACTCTGCAGGACACCGGGCCTCCAGGACCGTGTCTGGTGACCCCTGATTTAAACCTTCAACAAACCATATATACCAAACAATAATATGGTAAACAGTCAAATTACGTCAAGACAGTGATGTATGTATCTGTGTTAAAATGCTTGAGATTCTGTAGCTGTGGAATATAATCAGTTTCTGAGCCTTCACAAATGATTCACAAAACTTGTTGAGTGTTGGCAAAACAGCTCTGTTGCTACTAAAAACAGTGTTTGATAGGGGCGATGTTGACCTGGGGCAAAACCACAAGCTTGTGTACCTACACACACCTGAGACGCCACCTGATCTGGGAATACAAGAGCTGGTGTGAATCTACGTGTTATTGTGTTGATTTCAGCTCCATTTAGTAAATTACACATTAACAGCACTTCACACCCAAGTTGAATACCATCCAAATATCAGCTGTGATATACAAGGAAACAAATTCTCTATAGAGGGAAATATTAATAAGTTTACCACAAGTGAAAGTATGTCACAGACTGAATAATAACGTAATCATGGCCTGGGTTACCTTAGTTCAAGTTTCACACTGTCTAAACTGGGTTATTAATTAATCTTGGATAGCAGGTTTTGAGATATTAAACTGTGCAGTAAAATATTCTTATTTGCATATTTACCATATAAATAGCTTAAAAAATTGCCCAAGTGAAAGGAAATATATCAAGTAGGTTATACAAGGATCTCATTGCCCCCACACCTCAATTAATTTTATAATAAATTTAAGATTAACATTATTGGCAAATAATGTACGCGCGCGCGCGCGTGTGTGTGTGTGTATATATATATATGTATATATTAGAAGAAAACTGTGAAAGTTTTGTTCATCCATATTAGATTTTAAATAAATATATAGCAATATGGAAGGGCAGTTAATTAAATTAAATTAAATTAAATATTTTAATTTATATATTTTATATATATATATATATATATATATATATTAAGCAGCACAACTGTTTTCAACATTGATAATCGCACATTAGAATGATTTTTGAAGGATCATGTGACACTGAAGACTGGAGTAATGATGCTGGAAATTCAGCTTTGATCACAGCAATAAATTACATTTTACAATATATTTAAGATAGAAAACAGTTATTTTAAATTGTAATAATATTTCACAATATTACTGTTTTTTACTGAATTTTTGGTCAAATAAATGCAGCCTTGAGTAGAAGAGACTTTTTTTTCACACTTCACACTGTAAAAAAAAAAAAAAGGCAACTTAAAAGTTTAAGGCAACCAGCTTCATCAGATTTTTCAGTTCTCTCAACTTATCTTTTAGGAAATTTCTCAACTTTTTGTTGTATAAACTTAAAACAAGAAGTTGAGAAAACTCAAAAATCTGCTGAAGCTGGTTGCCTTAAACTTTAAAGTTTGCCAAACTTTTTTTTTTTTTTTTTTTACAGTGCATCCCCAAACTTTTCAACTCATAACTAAATGCTAACCATTAGTTATTATGACTGTATTTTGACCTTTTAATGTATCTGCTTATTCCTTTCACTATAATATAATTGTTCCTTTCTTATATTTTGACTTTGATCAGACAATATGAGCAGCACACAATGACAGTCTTTCTCTGTGACTGTACTACCAAGAGAATGACCAGAACACCATGTCAACTGAACATAACAAAGAGCTCAGAGTCTGTTTGAACAAGACGCTGAGTAAACAGAGCTGTCTCCACGTGTACAGATGAGTTATTATCACCCGTCCCTTCAACCCCGTTACTGCCACACTATCGCAGAGCCACTATCTTCTTTCTTAACCGTTTCTGATAACAAGAAACTAGGATAGCTGAATGGAATAGTTCAAATTCAAGAACTGATTAACTTAAGCACATTTCAACAAATACAACAGCTCATTTCAACTTTAAAGATTCAAAGAGACCATAATGGTGTTTAGCAATGGCTAAAATTCAAGGGTCAAAGATTTACTTCTACTTTGAGCAGCATAGATCTTACATTTTCACACCAACAAAAGCATCTCGATTAAAGCTGCTCAAGAATTTTCTAATTAAATTTTGATTAGATTTCAGGAACAGCAAGAAGAAAGAATTTAATAAGACCAAAGCAACAAGGCATTAATCTACTTATGAATTATGATACGAAACAAACCCTGAAGCTTTTCAAAATGCTCAAAAACATCAAAAAACCCTGTAAATACCATAGCAACCGCCTAGCAACACCCTAGCAACCACCCTGGTTACCCTAGCAACTGCCTAGCAACACCCTAGCAACCAGCCCGGGTACCCTAGCAACCGCATGGCAACACCTTAGCAACCACTCCCCGGGTACCATAGCAACCCCCTAGCAACACCCTAGCAATCACCCCAAGTACCCTAGCAGCTGCATAGCAACCACCTTGAGTACCCTAGCAACCACCCTAGAAGCCACCCCAGGTACCCCAGCGATCTGTTTTTCTGTGTCTGTTCTTCTGATAGACTGTATTACCTTTAAAACATTCAAACTGTAATCTTTAAAACTATTTTACGTATTTCAAACTACTTCAAACTGAAAACCGTCAAACTTCAAGCCTTTAAAACTTTTACAAACTTTCTGGCTAGGCTTTTTCAAGCCAACTTAAAGTTTGTCTTCAAACTTTACTATCTAGTTCTTCATTAGAGTCTTTTAATCTTAGAGTCTTATATTCATATTTTATAAAAGTCCTACTTTTTTCTCCATTTGTCTTGTTTGTCAATGAATGCAGACTGAGTATTAAATCACATTGCAAGCATGCTGTATTCCCAGGAACAAGAAGAAGCAGTTTAATAAGATCAGAAAAACCAACAGACCAAAGCAAAGAGACGTTAATCTACAAATGAAGTTTCCTAAAATGCCCAAAAAACAATAAAAAATAAATAAATAAAAAAAACAGAAAAACCTGGAATTAACAGTACTGTCCAGTCTTAAAACTCAAAAAAGCAGGTTTCCACAAGCTCTAATTTTTATTAAACATCTTTCATAAAAGTCCATCATATTTTCTACATTTGTCTTGTTTAAAACTCAAGTCAATGACTGCAAAATGAGTATCAAGTCACATTGCAAACATACTGTATTAACAAGAAACAATTTAATACTAATGTAGTTTCCTAAAATGCCCAAAACAGAAAAAAAAAAACAGAAACTTGGAATTAAAGGTACAGCCCAGTCTTAAAACAACAAAAAAAGCAGGTTTCCACAAGCTCTACTTTTCATTAGAGAAACTTTCCAAACATCTTTCAATAAAAGTCCTTATTTTCTCCATCCGTCTTGTTTAAAACTCAGATTGCACTGGCATTGCATTTCAGCCAAGGTCAAGTAAAGCAGCATGCTTACCTCTGCTTCCTGTCAGCGGTTCAGCGCAGCGCTCAGGTAAACGTCTAAACTCACGCCGCTCACTGCTGATGTTGGGAAAGTGAGTAACATGACAGCACGTCTGCGGTGGAGACCCACTGGAACGCTCTTTGTTTCAAATACTTTGCGGTCACACCCTGCTTTAGTAGCAATTGACTGGTTTCCTCCCCTCCCTACTCACCTTCCCGAGGTGAACGGGCATTCGTTGGGCTCACTCATGCACACGCAAAAACTGCGCCCTAAGGACTCACCTCATTTGCATTGTGCAACTGATAGAGCTGCGCCGTGAGGGCGAGATCAGCGGCTCACTCAGCCTGATAAGATAAAGCACAGGCAGTGACTCAGTGCCACGCCGTCTGTACTCGCACACATTCATTACCTGGATTTCAGGAGACACCAGCAGTTGATCTCAACTACTGTTACTTCAGGACACTTCAGATTTGACATTGCACATCAAGGAGTGAGCAAACACAATGCAAGAATTGGTGCATAAAAAGTCAACAAAAACAAGAATATAAAACCAGTAATGCATTTTCTCATGAACTGCATTGATCCAACAATATGATTAATTATTAACATGACACAATAGAGAAATACGCAATTCTAGTTCTTAGATGTCAATCATTTCACCCACAACACACTTTGTTTTTGTTTTTTAAATGCAAGTGAACCAATATTTAATCATATTGTCTTTTTCCCCCATATTGACTTCTGTTAAGCAATAGATAATTTGCACCAAAATTATTTTGATTTCCTAACTGATCATATAATTATTACATTTAATTATTTGTGCTCTCCTCTTTGTTTGGGGTCAGTAATTTTATTTTATTTTTTTTAAATTAAGATTTAAGATTAAGAAAATGCTTATCAAGGCTGCATTTATTTACTCAGAAATACAGTATAAACAGCAGTATTAATATTAGAAATATTATTACAATTTAAAATCGCTGTTTTCTATTGTAGTACATTTTAAAATGTAATTTATTTCTGTGATTAAAGCTGAATTTCCAGCATCATTACTCCAGTCTTCAGTGTCACATGATCCTTCAGAAATCATTCTAATATGCTGATTTTCTGCTCAAGAAACATTTCTTATTATTTTTAGTGTTGAAAATAGTTGTGCTGCTTGATATTTTTCTGGAAATTATGATATATGACAATTTTAGTAAATATAAAACAATTTAATCAGGTTTATTTATATTGAGGAGCTAGAACAAAATGAAAGGTTTTGTCCTTTGGGATTCTTGATTAGTTTAATTAATCAAATGTTCTTCAGTAAGAGAGTCTAATTATCGAACAAGCTTAATCATGACATTAAAATGAGCAACAGCTGTGTGGTCTACTGTACTGATGCCTTTCCTTCTGAAAAGCTGTTGGCGACAGGAATGGTTGTTGACTCTGGATATTTGCATATAAACTGATGGAAATGAACTTGCTCTCATTAGCTGGTGATGTAATTTAAATGCTAATGAGGATGGTGTTGAGCCTAATCACCCTTCCCAGTCAGTGGAGTAAACCTGCAGTTTATATACTATATACATGCACCACATTTACTGCACTCAAACTTACAGTTTTTACCTTTTGAGCAAAAAATAAATAAAAATAAAAATATTGAGTCAAATATTAATAAATTACTACAAAAATATATATGTGACCCTGGACCACAAAACCAGTCATAAGTGTCTATTTTTCAAAATTGAGATTTATACATCATCTGAAAGCTGAATAAATAAGCTTTCCATTGATGTATGGTTTGTTAGGATCGGACAATATTTGGCCGAGATACAACTATTTGAAAATCTGGAATCTGAGGGTGCAAAAAAATCTAAATATTGAGAAAATCACCTTTAAAGTTGTCCAAATGAAGTTCTTAGCAATGCATATTACTAATCAGAAATAATGTTTTGATATATTTACAGTAGGAAATTTACAAAATATCTTCATGGAACATGATCTTTACTTAAAATACTAATACTAAAATACTAATACTAAGAAAAATCTATAATTTTGACCCATACAATGTATTTTTGGCTATTGCTACAAATATACCCCTGCGACTTAAGACTGGTTTTGTGGTCCAGGGTCACATATTATAAATATAGAATGAGATTATTTAAAATGTGATGGAACGTTGCAATAAATAAAAATACAATAAAATGTAAGCATAAAACTAAATGAGGCATGGAATTACTATACAGGAAAAAATAAAAGTACAATGAAACGTAAGAATGAGTAAATATAGAAACTGAAAAATAACTATATTTCATCATGAGAGCTGGGACATTTTAAAGCATATTTCAACATGAAAAAATAAAAGTACAAATGTACAGTGAAAATGTACAGTTAAGCATAAATAAAGCTTGAAATGAAATGAAAAATGAAATTTGTATTTCATGATACCAATTAGCATTTCATGTCCATTTCCATTTTACATGAAAATATAAATGCATTTAATACTGTATTTATGCTTACATTTCATTATTCTTTAATTTTTTTAACTTTCCATGTCATATTTCATAATTTCATTATGCATTTCATTTTATATATATATATATATATATATATATTTTTTTTTTTTTTTTTTTTTTTTTTTTTATTAAGCATTCCATGTTGTATTTTATCATTCCATCATTTATTTATTTAATTTAATCTATTAAATCCTTCCATAACAATAATTTTGATGCAAAAATGATTTTTGTATGTTTATTCACTGCATTAATTGAGCAGGTCATAACAGGTTGACATTTCTGATCAGTTTTAATCTATTGTCGTTCATTAGCTTTAAGTCAAAGCTAACCAAGCGTGTTTCTCTGGGGTTCAATACTGTTTAGCAGTTTTAGGAGTGAGGTAGGGTTGTAGGGGAAGAGACCCCTGTTATGTAGTCTGGTTACAGCGGTCCTCAAGTCCATAAGACACACAAACACTTTACCCCGCAGAGAATCAGATGCATGTTCAGTCTGCACTTGTTCCAGAGCCATTCCAGATTGAGCCCTACCAGAATCTGCCTCAGTATTCCCAGAGTTCCTGTCAGAAACACGCTCTTCTGCCTCCTCGGATTCGTCTGAGCTCCCATAATCAACCAGTCGTGGGACATCGCTACCTGTTGACGATCTAGTGCAGGGAACAGCATCCAGCGTTTCTGAAACAGCAGAAGGAGCTTGAACGGAGGGATCGGCTCTTCTTCCAGCACCATCACAATCTTCAATATGATGACAAGAGCTAGAGAAGGCCGTCCGGTCCTCGCGGAGAAGCTTCAGGTAGCGGACGCAGTACTCCAGGAAACACGTCTCGGAGGAGATGAGGAAGTCCAGCAGCACGCTGTGGTCGAAGGAGAGGGAGCGGAGCAGAAGTATGAAATGACAGTGAGGGTTACAACCCCAGACACAAACCCCGGAGTCTGAGCAGCTCAAACTGTGAAGAAAGCCAAGGAATATTTGTCATTAACTTACTTTTATGTGTTAAGACATATTCTTAACTTATATATGTAAGGGATAATCAACGGCTAGCCGTGCATTAAAGGATTTTAATGCACGACGTGGAGGCAAAGAACCGCCCGACGTGAAGTGCATTTAAGTAAGGAATAATTGACGACGGGCCATTGAATTATTAGAAAAATAATGCACACCCGAGGTGGTGATACGGCCACGACTAGTATCTAACTTTTATTTTAGTAATAAAAATCGTGGGGAAGCGTTGACAACAAGTTTATGTGTGTGCAGCGCAATCTACGATCTACGATCTCCGACCTCTCTCTCTCTCTCTCTCTCTCTCTCTCTCTCTCCGTGTGTGTGTGTGTGTGTGTGTGTGTGTGTCCGAGCGAGTGATGTGTGTTGTGTGCATCAATTAAAGCAGCGCATTAATATAGAACGGTGATTAGACTGACTTGGAACTAACTGTGCATTAAACGGTTTTACTGCATACCTGCCAGCCAATCAGAATCCAGTATTCAGACAGACCATGGAATAATTAATAATAACTTATATATATATATATATATATATATATAGCCTCTTGGTAACACTTTATTTTAGAGTCTCTTAACTAGTTGCTTATTAGCATGCATATTACTAGAATATTAGCCATTTATTAGTACTAAATAAGCACATATTAATGCCTTATTCTACATCCCTAATCCTACCCAATACCTAAACTTCACAACTACCTTACTAACTATTAATAAGTAGCAAATTAGGAATTTATTGAGGGAAAAGTTGTAGTTAATAGTGAATAAGTGTTCCCTATTCTAAAGTGTTACCATACTTTTAATAATAACTTATATTTGTTAAGATGGTAAAACTTAGATTAGGGGACATATTCACCATTAACTAAGAGTTTTCCCTCAATTATCTCCTAATTTTCTGCTTATTAATAGTTAGTTGGGTAGTTGTTAAGTTTAGATATGGGTATGATTAAGTGATCTAGAATATGGTCATGCAAAATAAGGCATTAATATGAGCTTTATAAGTACTAATAAACCACCAATATCATGCTAGTAATATGCATGTTAATAAGCAACTAGTTAAGAGTGAGAATTGGTCCCTATTACTATTTGTAGATAGATAGATAGATAGATAGATAGATAGATGTTTTTTAAGAATTAAGAATTTTTTTTTACCTTTTTATTGAAAAAATGGTAATACTTTACAATAAGGTGTCATGTGTTAACATTAATGTATTAACTACAATGAACAAACAATGAACAATACATTTAAATGCTGAAATTAACATTAAGATTCATAAACGCTGTAGAAGTATTGTTCATTCTTAGTTCATGTTAACTGATGTAAACCTTATTGTAAAGTGTTACTGAAAAAATAATACTTCTATTCAGCAGGGATGAAATCAATGGAATATTTTGAACATTTAAATGGTTACAAAAATAAATCTATTTCAAATAAATGATGTTCTTTTGAACTTTCTATTCATCAATGAATCCTGAAGAAAAATGTATCAGTTTCTATAAAAATATGAAGCAGCACAACTGTTTTAAGTATAATAATGATAATAATCAGAAATGTTTATTAAGCAGCAAATCAGTATATTAGAGTGATTTCTGAAGGATCATGTGACACTGAAGACTGGAGTAATGATGCTGAAAATTCAGCTTTGAACACAGAAATAAATTACGTTTTAGAATATATTCACATGCAAAACAGTTCTGCTTACAGTTTTTGCTGTATTTTTGATCAAATAAATGCAGCCTTGGTGAGCAGAAGAGTCTTTTTTTTTTTTGGAAAAAATCTTACCAACCCCAATTCGAATGGTAGTGTATCTGTATATTAATACACCTAACGTATTATCAGGCAACATTTGAGTCTACTTTGAGTAAATATTGTAAAAATAAATAAATAAATAAATAAATAATGTACATTTAATTTCTGCAATGCTGTATATGCCTATAGATATTAGCACTGGCCCCAGAATTACCCATTATAACAGGATGTATAAAACCAATTCCAAACCTTTTCTGATATAAATACAATCCAATCAAAGTCTTGGCTGATTCCATCATGTCGTCATCCTGTTCAGCAAATATTACAGACACCCAGGAGCAGCTGTGAGCGTCTGGAGACACCAGAGTCCCGTGACGCTGGAGGAACGACATGAGCTCTGTTAAATACCCACAGACATCAATGTCCCTCTGAGATCCTGAAAAACACAGGAAAGACATGTATTATACAGGGATACGTCGCCCTCTGCTGGTCAACATCATTAAATGGCATGTTTCATTATACAGTATATGAGCCGAGGTGAAACACTAGAAATTTCTATTTCTTATTCCAACATGTCAGTTGTACACCCAGACAAAAGCTGCATCTGAAATTGCATACTTTCCTAATATATAGTAGGTAAAAAAACAGTATATGACCAGAGTAGGCAAAAATAGTTACGGGTGACCTACTGCTTCTGGCGAGATGAGCCCAATGGAGAAGATTTGTGAATGGCAGTGAAGAATTTATATAGAACTTGCTTACATTTTAATGGTCACTAATTAATTACTTTTCCAGAATAAGTTTCTACTCAGAGTTATGCGATTTTGGTCACGTGATTTCCAAATGCTTTGTGAATCAGTGCATCCGAATCATTCAAAATATGCAATTCATTTGTGAACAGGACCGTTATGTTATGGTGTTAAGGTGGCACCACTGTTTTAGTAGTATTTAGCATTTTAGTATTATTTATATACTTTGATAAAATTTATTAGTATTTTGAACTAGCTTTTTTTGTATTTTCAGTTTTCATTTTTTGTCCATTTTATGTGCTTTCGTCATTCTTATTCGTTTTTTTATATTCCTATTTAGCTTTTATTAACTTAAATTTATTTATATAATTTTTCAGTTTTATTTTAGTTTAATAATTGAGTATTTAATTAGTATTGTTTGCGTATTTCAGTTTGAAGTTTATTAAATTTTTCATCTAATATTTATATTTTATTTTCAGTTTTATTTCAAAAAACAAAAACAATTTTTAATTTTTGTGTTTTTAAGTAACAATACAATACATACTTTTTTTTATTTATTACAAAAATATTAAGCAGTATTATATCTAGACTTGTTTTTTATAAAAGCATATGTTCTGTATTCCTTAAAAATAAATTGAACTTGCATTCTATTAAAGCAGTAAAAGGGTGTTTTAATACCTAGCAACCATTTGGAACACCTTAGCAACTATTTACCAACACTGTAGTATTCGCTTAGCAGTCACTACCTTAGCAACCATATAGCATATAAAACTCTTTTCAAACTTTCATACATCAAAACTACATTTTTTTTCCTTTCAGTCAAGACATGTATGTAAAGTTTGTTTAATGAACTGTCATGTTCTAGCTGTTAGTATTAACTGTGAAGACAAATGAACTCTAGTATGACAGTTACCTTTCCATGGAGGGGACTGAATGTTTATTTCCAGCGACTTCAGCAGAATCAGGCTCACGGCTCTCAGAATCACATCGTCCTTCTGCTTCCCGCCGAGACTCACATCACAGTTCCCACCAAAGAAACTGGCTTGAGCTTTCACAGGGACTTCCTTCAGCCAGCCTGCAGTGACTTCCTGTAACACTCCGCCTGCCATGATCAGAACGTCCTCCGTCAGGCCGTGATCTTCACGTGATTCACACCTGACTTCAGCTGAAGCCCAGTCCTCCCCGGCTCTGCGCAGAAGACTTCTCTTCAGAAGCAGCAGCGCTCGTTTCTTCACCAAGTACTCCACGTCAGCTCTCACGACGTGAAGCAGCGCTCGCGACTCAACGAATATGACTCTCTGAACTGAAGAACAGACTCCGAATCTGAGCCGGGCAGCGCTGAGCACCTCCAGGAGGTCAAAGAACTCACACATGGTTTTAAAAAGATTCACCGCTTCTCTTTCATGAGGTTCCTGTGAGTCTAGAGTCAGAAGGTTGGTGTACAAGCAAGCGATGGAGGAATCCAATCCAGAAAGAAGCTTCGTCAAAACATCTAAGGAGAAAAACAAGCAGCTGGGATTAAGAAAGCATGTCCTCTGAAATGAGAAGGCAAAGTTTGGTTGTTTTAGTCCAATGTAAATCCATGCTCGTTTTATGTCTATAGTAACACATTATATATTAAACCCAGAGTCTCATCCCAGTTATGCATTTCTAAATAATTTTTATATTGCTTCAAAAATAACTACAATATTTTGTAATTCATTTGTTACAACAAGCTGTTGTTTGACTGCCATTCTAATAATAATAATAAGAAAAATTATTATTATTATTAATATAAAAAATATAAATAATAAAACAATAACTTCCCATATGAAAAATAATGACTTAATATATTATCATTATTATTAATAACAACAACAACAATAATGATAATAATAATAATAATGTCACCTTATTTTCATAATTATTTCATGTTGGAGGGTACTGGTTTATTATTATTATTATTAATACGATAATGTCCAACAGGGAAAAAATGGGTTTAAGGTGACGTAATAATAATAATAATAATAATAATAGTAATAAATATCACCTAATTTTTGCATGTTGAATAGTTTTATTATTATTATTATTATTAATTTTAAATAATTTTTTTAATCATTTTAAATGTTTTTAAATTTCTGTTTTTTTTGTTTGTTTGTTTTTTATGATTATTTTACTCCCTTTTACATAAAGCCTTGCCTTGCCTTATTATTATTATTATTATTATAAAAATGATAATGTCCAACATGGAAAAATGGGTTTAAGGTGACTTAATAATTATTTGAGAATAAGGTGATTTAATAAAAATAATGACTCACCTATTCTCAAACCATTCTTTTTTTATGTTGGAAGGTATTGGTTTTTTTGTTTTTTTGTTTTTTTTTATTATTATTATTATTATTATTATTATTATTAGTCATCAAATGTTTGATAAACACATTATGCTGAATATACACACAGATTTAACCAGATGTAACCTAGCAACTAATCATCATTTCTTGTTTTTAAGTCATTGCAAGTTCATTTATGGCGCTTTTCCACTGCGTGGTACGACTCGGCTCGGCTCGGTTCAGAGCGGCGCGGCACGGCTCAGTTCGGCTCGGTTTGTGTTTCCACTGCAGTTTAGTACCGCTTTAGAGTGGGCGGGATTATTCACGTGTCGTTATAGTTGCGCCGCCTATACTGCCATGACTCCTGAAAAACTTTTTAATTCCGCGTTGCTCCATCAAGCTCACGCTGGATCCGCTCCTCAGCTATCAACGAGAGGAACGTCTGTATCAACAGACAACGAAACAGCCATTTTTTGGTTGTTAAAAGAAAGGTGCGCTC